>WOXC01005733.1:0-179837 GCA_011680675.1 Gymnobelideus leadbeateri
CTCCTTTGTATTTAACCTCTCCTCAAGAACCTTTGCTACATCATTATCTTTCTTCTACTCACTAAGTCTGATTGTTTCCCAGGGCTCTTTTCTAGCCCCTCTTCTCTTCTGTCCTTAGACTCTCTCCCCTAGTGATCTCATCAGACTTTATCATATTTACGAATATGATCGATCCCCCAAATCTAGTACTAATCTCTCTTCTAAATTCCACCAGTTGTTAGTGCCTCTCGCTCTTCAAATGATTTTGTATTTGCTTACATGTGTACGTGTTGTATTACCTTCCCTTCCAGTAAAATGTAAGTCCCATGGGGGCAGGTACTATTCCTTTGCTGTCTTTATCAGTTAGCTAATAAGTATTTATTACATAATATTTATTATTCAGGCACTATGCTAAGCCCTGGGGACACAGAAAGACAAAAGACAGTCCTTGTCCTCAAGGAGTTCACAATCTAATGGGGAGAAAACATGCAAATGACTATGTACAAACAATATAAAGAGGATAAATAGAAAATAATAGAGAGAAAGTACTAGCATTAAGAGAGATGGGTAAAGTCTTCTTGTAGAAGGTGGGATTTTATCTGGGGTTGAAAGAAACCAGAGAAAGCAGAAGGTAGTGTTGATGAGGGAAGGCATTCCAGTCAAGGAGGACAGCCAGTGAAAATGCCCAGGGCCCCCAGGTAGAGTGTTTTGTTCAAGTAATAGCAAAGAGAACAGTGTCACTGGATTAAAAAGTCTGTATGTTAGAGAGATGGGACAGATGTAAGAAGACTAGAAGGCAGGGGCTGTGGTGGGAGCAAGAAAGCAGAGAGGTTATGAAGGGCTTTGAATGCCCTTTGAATACACTAAAGTAAGGAAAGAGTTGTGGCCGAGAGACCAAGCGACCAGCCATTGCTGAGAGCCAGCACCAGGGTGGTGGCAGGCATGAGAAGAGAGCAGGGGGAGTATTCAGGAGATATTGCAAATCAACAAGCCTTGGTAATAGATTGGATAGAAGGAGAGGCGGTAAGAGTGAGGAGCTGAGGGTGACGCCCACCTAGGGGCCTGGGAAGATGGCGGCACCTCAAAGCTGTACGGAAGTTTAGGAGAGAGGAAGACTGGGGGGGGAAATGTGAGCTCAATTTTGTACATATTGAGTTCAATGTGTCTACGTATTAAACTAATATTAAAATCTACAGTTTAAGATATTTAATAGGTAGTTGGAGATGAGAGACAGCAGAAAAGTTAGAGCTGGATAAGTAGATAAAGATGATAATTGCATCCATGGGAACTGATGAATTCACCAAGTAAAAAAGCATCGAAGAAGAAGAGAAAAAATTTCAAGATAGAGCCCGTGAGATATTCATTATTAGCAAGTGTGACTTCAATAAAGATCCAGCAAAGGAAACCGAGGAGAGGTCAGAAAGACAGGAGACCTAGGAGAGAATAGCATGCCAAAAAGCCCAAAGAGAAGGGCATGTCAAGGAGAGGGTGGCTAATGGTGTTGAAGCCTGCAGAAAAGCCAAGAAGGATGAGGCCTGATAAAAGGCCATTGGATCTGGCAAGTAAGAGGTCATTGGTAACTTTGGAGGAGCAGTTTTGGTGGAATGATGAGGCTGGAAGTCAGACCATAGTCAGCTAAGAGAATGAGAGGAAAGGAAGTAAAGGCGTGAATTACAGGAGGCGTCCCCAGGAGTTAGAGGGGAGGAAAGATGGGACATGAACACCCGCACAAACAGATAACTCAGAGAGAGCTTTCCGGGATGGAGTGGGAGTGGTTGTGTTTGTAGGCAGCATAGAAATAACAAGTAGGCAAAGAGATATTGAATATAAGTGAGAAAGTGGGGATTATAGAGAGGCCAGTCTGCTGGTGAAGACAGGTTGAAATGGAAGCACAAGGGGTTTGCCTTGACCCCTTTATAGGAGATAGAGGTGAAAGAAGCAGAAGGCATCTGGTGATATGAGATGAAGAGGGGAAGAGAGGAACTCTCAGAGAATGGCCTCACTTTCCCCAGTAAAATATGAGGAAAGATTCTCACTAGAGATTGTGGTGGGAGGGAGAGAGCCATGAGAGGCTTGAGGAGGGATGAAGGAGTTTGGATGAGGTTGTTCAGTGAGTAAGAGAGTGAGTTAATTAGAGAGGTGCAAAATTATTTCAAAGCAGCAGTGAGGGCCCAGTGGAGATTATGTAACAGAAATTTGTAGTGGACGTAGTCAGAACAGGTACATGATTTTTCTCCACCATTGTTCAGTATCACGTGTGTAGGAGTGAAGGCAAGGGATGGTGGGAGCCATCCAAGGCTAAGGTTTGGCAGGGCACAATAGTTGATATGATAAGAGGTCCAGGAACTAAAAAAAAAAAAAAAGGAACAGTATAGAATTAAATTGGTTCAGCAAGAGATAGGAAAAGGAGGAAAGTGTGGTTAGTGCAGGGCTTGGCCTGGGAGAGAACTTAGGAGTCAAAGGACAGGAGGTCACACTGGGGACAAAGAATAGGGCTTAAGGGCAGCGAGGTGGTGCAGTGAATAGAGCACTGGCCCTGAAGTCAGGAGGAACTGAGTTCAAATCCAGCATCAGACACTCGACACACTTACTTAGCTGTGTGGCCTTGGACCAGTCACTTAATCCCAATTGCCTTGCCTTCCTCCCCTAAAAAAAAAAAAAAAAAGAATAGGGCTTGGTATTGGAAGGCATAAAGAGAGATGGAATGACAATAGATTGTGATTGGATAAGGAGATTTCGGAACTCATGAACAGGGATTTTAGGAGCTAGGTTCCAAGAAAATAAGGTGGTCTATGAAGTCAGATACTGCAGAAGTATTGAATAGATTGAGAACTGGAAGGATCATCAGATTTGACAAAGAAGAGGTCCTTTAATCCTTTTGGCAGCTTCAGTTGAATAATGAGGTCCAAAACCATAATGCAGAGGCCCTAGAAGAGAGTGAGAGGAAAGGAAGTGGAGGTACCTAATATAGATGACTCTTTTCAAGTCTAGCTGAGAGAGAAGAAATACAGGAATTGGTAGGTTTGGTAGGATCAAGTAAGGGTTTTTTGGTTTGTTTTTTGCTTTTTTTTTTTTTTTTGGAGGGGGTAGGGCAGGGCAATTGGGGTTAAGTGACTGCCTAAGGTCACACAGTTTGTTAGTGTTAAGTGTCTAAGGTCAGATTTGAACTCAGGTCCTCCTGACTCCAAGGCCAGTGCTCTATTCACCGGGCCACCTAGCTGTCCCAAATAAGGGTTTTTTAAGGAAGGGGGAGGAATGAACCAATAAATACAGAGAGACTGAAGATTGGAAATGGGGATAATACTAAGGGCAATGTTCTGGAGAAGATGAGAGGGGTTCAATGATCCATGTTGATGGGTGGGTCTTATAAGAAGAATGGAGGAAGTCTTACAAGGAGAAGTGAGGGACAGATGTTAGAACAATATGAAATGACAAGAGAGGAGAGAGCTTATAGTCAAGATATTTTCATTGAAGCTGAAGGCAAGGTCCTCATGTTAGAGGGTAGGTATGGGGAGTACCATGGAAAAGAGACAAGAAAGGTTTAGAACATTATGGTGAATGGGATAGAAAATCAATTACAGCTTCGGTTAGGTGGCACAGTGAATAGAGCACTGACCTTGGAGTCAGGAGGACCTGAGTTCAAATTCGGCCTCAGACACTTAACACTTACTAGCCATGTGACACAACTCCAATTGCCCTGCCTTTCCCCTCCAAAAAAACAGCAAAAAACAAAACAAAAAGAAAATCAATTGTAGAGGGGTAAAGGGATTGCCCTGCTATAAGGGCCCATTTAAGATTATGTAACATAATTTTATGGTAGTGTGGTTCCACGATTTCCTTAAGTTCCATTCAGTAGCCCATGAGAGAAAATGCAGATAACAATGCTAAGAACATGGGAAATGCAATATCATCTCCTGGGATCCAGGATTCAGAGTCAGAAGTGATAAGACAGGAATACTAAAATGAAAAGAAAAGCGTTTATTATCATTGTAGCAAGCTTTGGGAGATGTCCATTACGCTTGTTAACCCAAGCTTATTTTGAATAATTAACTTTAATATGATTACCCTGCTATCCAGGAGTGTGTTTGCATAGCTTCCTCTTAATTAATAAAATGATCATCTCTCTCACTCATCAAGCTCTCTCCCCAGTTCATTAAATTTTATTTGTTTAATAGGCAGGTAAAAGTTCCTTTCACTGTAACAGTTACTAATCTCTCTCTCTCTCTCTCTCTCTCTCTCTCTCTCTCTCTCTCTCTATTATATTTCTTAATTTCCTAGGATTAAATAACTAAGAAAGTTACCCAAGATACAATTTAACAGAAAGATCAAAAATAAAACAAAGACATCTGCAACTGTAATATTTTAGTTGTGTGAACAATTGTAACCAAGTTACCCCAGACCCTCACTGTAAAGACTGATTACTTCTCTTGACTTCTGAAATTACACTTCCACATCTTTTTAGTTCATTCAGGACAACTTATAAAGTGTCTTTGCAGAATCCTCTTCATTATCTTTGCAAGATTAAGGGAACAATAGTTTTATAAAGAAAGGCACTATCTCCTTCTTGTTTCTCTCTTGAGATGAACATGACAAGAAAAGAATCTTTTCTGTTCTCTCAAGCCCTCATCTTTCTGAAAAAAAAAAATTAATTCTATAGCTATCTGTTGTTTTTGTATCACCCAAATTCTACCCATATCCTTCCTCCTCTCCCAGATAAGCCCTCAGTCTTAATAGGCTTTCTCCAGACTCAGTTGTCATAAAATTCCCTTTATGTTTCTTCAAAAAATAATACTTGAGACTTCTAAAAAAGTACTTTATATTTCCTCTACAAGTTCCTCATAGATCCTCATAAAGCAAAGTTAAACACACACACACACACACACACACACACACACACACAAACACACTCACTCTCTCACTCTCTGACTCCATAGGAAGAAGCATCTCCACAATATTTTTCCAGTGTAACCCTTAAAGAGAGAGTAACAGTTTTTATGACCTTTGAGAGACTTTTAAAATAGTTGTTACAGGTGAGCCAGAGCTCCAAAGGACAGAGTGGGAAAGATAGACAGATGTGGAGTAAGTCATTAGGGGTATGTGAGGGAGCCCATGACAGAGCATGTTGGGAGGTGGGAGGGAGGCCAAGGTCCTCTCTCACATTTAGTAGTTCAAGATCATTGCCATGGGGAGAGTGAGGTAGAGTATGCTAACTGTTGGGAAATAAATCCAGGAAGAGAATCAATGAATGAGAGTAATTCTGCTGATGAAAGATGATTAGAAGGCTCCAGACCTCTATGTAGGTAGCCCCTGGACCTCACCTTCATTGAAAAAAAATTGGAAAAGAAAATAAAAATAAACAAAAGAAAAGAAAAAATTGAGGTCATTCTCACAGAGCTTCCTCTTCTCCATTCCTCTTCTCCCATTACTCAGACTTCTTCATTCACTGCTTCCTCCTTCTAGGACTTTTTCTCACCAAGGACAACCCATTGATCAACACAAGACCCTTGATCCCATTCCCTTCTATTTTCTTCAGCAGACTGCCCCAGCTCTGTCTTAATTTTTATTTCTCCCTCTTTCCTGGTTCCTTTACTGCTGCCTACAAGCATGCTCAGGTATCCCCTCCAATCCCCATTCTCCACCACCCCTCCCCCACGTACATCCTCACTAGCTATGAGTCCTATATCCCTCTTCTACTTCTCAGATAAACTCCTTGAGCCACCTACACTAGATGCCTCCTCTTCCTCTCCTCTCACCTTTCCTTTTAAAAGCAAATGGGGTTAAGTAACTTGCACAAGGTTACACTGCTAGTCATTTTTATGTGTGGGTGCTAATTTTCTGAGGCCAGAACCTATCCTGGGTCCTCCCTGACTCGGGGCTAGTGCCCTTACTCACTGTGCCACCTAGTCTCCCCTCTCACTCTCTTTTAAACCCTCTACAATCTGGCTTTTGACCTCATCATTCAAATAAAAAATGGTCTTTCCAAAATTAGCAATGGTCTCTTAACTGACAGTTCTAATGAGAGCAACATCAAAAAACCCCAGGAAAGAGAATATCAAGAAGGATGGCATGTTGACAACATTTCTGGAAAGTGTTATTCCCCCACCTCCAAAAATACTCTCAAAATATTTTCAGAGGAGCATTTTCATCATTAAAAATACCAAAAACTGGAAATAAACTAACATGTCCAGTAATAGGGGAATCATTACATCAATTATGTAATGGAGAATTAAGTCTAAAAGCATGAGAAATATAAAGGAATTTGGGAACATTTTTATACAATCATGCAAAGTAAAACAAGCAAGTAGAAGAACCAGAGTACACATGCTTACTTTTTTATGAGAAGAAATGGGAATAAATTGACAGTCCTGATGTAATGTCATAGCATCTTTTCAGTCTATCCTCTGGGAACCAAGAGAGAACTTACTGAAAAGATGTTATGATGTAGCACACTTTGAAATTCATGTATTTAAATAGAACAGTTGAAAAGTAAGCTTAGTTATTTATGTTTATGCTTTAAATTATTATCTTTAATTTTCATTTATTTATTTTTAGTTTTCAACATTCACTTTCATAAGATTTTGAGTTCTAAATTTTCTCCCCATTTCTCCTTCCCCCCCAAGATGGCATGTAATTTGATATGAGTTCTACATAAACATTCATATTGAACCTATTTTCACATTAGTCATGTTGTAAAGAAGAATTAGAACCAATTGGAGAAACAAATTGGAGAAAGAAACAAACAAAGAAAAGGAAAAAAGAGAGAGAAAGCAGATGATATGCTTCAATCTGCATTCAGACTTCATAGTTCTTTTTCTGGATGTGGACAGCATTTTCCTTCATGAGTCTTTTGGCATTGTCTTGAATCCTTGCATTGCTTGAAATTATTTTTTTTTAATTTTAAGAAGGAAGGAGTTGGTCAACAGAGTTGGGTATAGTAATATAGGCAAATGTAGACTGAGAAAAAGAATTTAAAAGTCATTAGGGACGCTGGAGAAAGATGCTTCAGTAGAAAGGTAGAATAGGAAACCAGACTGTAAAGCAGAAAGGAAGTGGAGACAGTTTGTGTAGATGACTCTCTTTAGAAGTTTACTAATAAAGGGGAAGAGAGTTATAGGAGGATAGAAATAATGAAGAGGGAAGTGAGCAGAACCAGGAGAACATTGTGTACAAGTAGCCTCAATATTGTTTTATTTGTGCAACTAAGTCACTTTGAGTATTATAAGTGTATACTACTATTATAACTATGACTATTATAAATACACAAATTAAAAATAAAGGACATATGAGCAAAGACTCTATCTGCATTCAGAGGAAAGGACTGATAGAATAACTTTACATCTATATACTTATTTGTGTCTAATGGTAACCATCTCTAGGATTGGGGGAGGGGGTTAGAAAAAAGGGAAAAAAGGACATTTATGATAACTTTGTTGTATATTTGGAGGAATAGCAAGTTGTACTTGGTAAATTTGCAATTTCTGGTGCAATCATCTTTTTTATTTTACTGTGTTATGGAAATGCTTGTTCTGTTCCATGAATTGAAAATAAAATAATTTTTTAAAAAAGAGTTGAGGGTCAGTAGGAACAAATAAAAGAGATGTATTTAGTATAGAGAAGCATGATTGTTTGGGAGAAAGGGAGGAACCAATAGAGAAGGAAAGGTTAAAAACAAGAGGAAGAGAGAATGATAGATGGAACAATGTCTTGGAAGGGAAGGCAAAGGCAAAAAAACGGGTGGAGAAACTTCATCCACAGTATTTAGCTTAATCAAATAAGGCTGCATTCAAGAAACTTCAAAGATATACTTAACATACTCTATTTTGTAAAAATTTAACTACTATGTACTTAATAATTTCAAAAAATGAAAACTATTTGTTAATTTTAAAGTTAACTAACCTTTTAATGACTGTTTTTTCTTAGACAATATTTGAGTATTTGGCTGCAGATGATCTTCTAGATGGGTATCAGTCATTTGTGACCTTAGGAGTGTCTTGATTTGGATTAGGTAGGAGGATGTAGATTTGTAGCAATAAGTGGTTGAAAAGCAAGAAAGCATTTTTCAGGCATGTTGCCAAAGGCATTGGTATTCTACTGCATTTTTCCATATTTCAATTGGATCTTTCTTAGCATCAAACAATGCCTTTAAAATATCATCTACTGTAAGCTCAATCAATTCCATCTGTAGTTCTTTAGGTGCCTTGGTAATATCAACTAGGTGAGGCTGAAATGCTAATTTGAGTGTAATTTCATGATTCTCAAAGTATGTGAACCTTTCATTGTGTTCTCCAATTAATAGGTCTATGACAGCTGTGTATTCTTCAAATGATTTGCATATATCATCCTGTTCATTGATGAACTTTGCTACCTGGGGAAAGTGTTCATCTAAAATTTCCTTTTGAAGAAGTATTTTGAAAAAAAATTGCTTTGAGGGGTGGGGCCAAGATCACAGAGTAAAAACAGGACCTCTGCACAGCTCCAGCTCCTACCACCTCCAATACATGTAAAAAAAAACGGCTCTAAACAAATTTTAGAGCTACAGAGCCCACAAAGTGACAGAGAGAAACACATCTCCCACTGAAGGCAGCCTGACAGGCAGGATCTATCTCACTGATCTGGGAGCCAAGCACAGTCCTGCATGAGCCACTATTCCAGCCCCAGGATGGCCCTGTGTAGTGGTGGCCAGAGCTGACTTCAGGAGAGTCAATCACTAGCAGCTGTGGTGGTTTCCATATTTCTCAACCCATAAATGCCAAAAAGAAAGTAAAAGGTCAGTTGGAAACTCTGTTGGAAGGGTGAAGGAAGAGCATGGCCCTGCCCCTGCCCTCAGGGCGAGAAGCAACAGAGGCCCAGTGGCAACCCCATAGCTGCCTCCAGGGCTCCTGCCCTGCAGATCACAGGGGGACCAAGTCACCATTCAGAGGATAATCACTTTTGCTTTGACCTGCTTGGATCTGGATCACTTTCTTGGGTGGAGGTCCTGGGGTGTGTGACCAAGTGCCAGAGTCTGTGGGGGCTGCAGAGAGGTCACCCTCCTAATTGCTCTGGCAGCTGCAAAAACCCAAGCAATTTGGAACAAAGCTCTCTCCATTCTGAAAGCAGAGTTCTACTGTGGCAAAGAGTTAAAAATCAAGTAATTGACTGGTAACATGAACAAGTAGAGGAAATGCAATCCTACCATAGATTCCTTTTTCAGGGACAAAAAGAATCAAAGCATGAAACAGGAGGAACACAACAAAGTCAGAACTCCTGCATTAAAAGCTTCCAAGAAAAATATGAACTAGTTATAGGCCATGGAGAAGCTCAAGAAGGATTTTGAAAAGCAAGTAAGAGAAATGGAGGAAAAATTGGGAAGAGAAATGAGAATGATGCAAGAAAATCAAGAAAAGTGAGTCAACAGGCTGACTGAAGAAAATAACACCTTAAAAAATAGACTCACTCAAATGGCAGAAGAGGCCCAAAAACCCAACGAGGAGAAGAATGCCTTAAAAAGCCGAATTTGCCAGATGGAAAAAGAATTTCAAAAACTCACTAAAGAGAATAATTCCTTCAAAATTAGATTGGAGCAAATGGAAGCTGATGACTTTATGAGAAATCAAAAGATACTATAAAACAGATCCAAACAATGAAAAAATAGAAGGCAATGTGAAATATCTCATTGGAAAAACCACTGACATGGAAAATAGATCCAGGAGTAATAATTTAAAAAGTATTGGACTATCTGAAAGCCATGATAAAAAAAAAGCCTAGACACCATCTTCCAAGAAACTATCAAGCAAAATTGCCCTGATATTCTAGAACCAGAGGGCAAAATAGAAATTGAAAGAATTCACTGATCACCCCTTGAAAAAGATCCCAAAAAGAAAACTCCTAGGAATATTATAACCAAATTCCAGAGTTCCTAGGTCAAGGAGAAAGTGCTGCAAGCAGTCAGGAAGAAACAATTTTAGTATTGTGGAAACACAATCAGGATAACACAAGACCTAGCAGCTTCTACATTAAGGGACTGAAGGTCTTGGAATATGATATTCCAGAGGTCAAAGGAACTAGGATTAAAACCAAGAATCACCTACCCAGCAAAACTGAGTATAATGCTTCAGGGGAAAATATGGTCATTCAACGAAATAGAGGATTTTCAAGCATTCTTGATGAAAAGACCAGAGCTGAACAAAAAATTTTACTTTCAAATACAAGAAGCTAGAGAAGCATGAGAAAGTAAACAGGGAAAAGAAATCATAAGGAACTTATTAAAGTTGAGCTATTTACATTCCTACATGGAAAAATGATAATTGCAACTCATAAGACTTTTCTCAGTATGAGGACAGTTGAAGGGAATATATGTGTGTGTATGTATACATACATATATGTATACATACATATATATGTATAAGAGGGTGTATGTGTGTATAAATATATGTGTGAGTGTAGCATATGTATGTATATGTATATGTAGACAGAGGTCATAGAATGAGTTGAATATGAAGGGATGATATCTAAAAAAATAAAATTAAAAGGTGAGAGAGGAATTTATTGGGAGAAGGAGAAAGGGAGAGATAGATTAGGGTAGATTATCTCATATAAAAAGAGGCCAGAGAAAACTGTTACAATGGAGGGGAAGAACAGAAAGATGAAAGGGAATGAGTCAACCTTACTCTCATTGAATTTGGCTTAAGGAAGGAATAACATACACACTCAATTGGCTATCTTACCCTACGGGAAAATAGGGAGACAGGAGATAAAAGGGGGGATGATAGAAGGGAGGGCAGATTAGGGGAGAGGGTAGTTAGAAGCAAGTGTTTTTGAAAAGGGACAGGGTCAAAAGAGAAAATAGAATAAGTGGGGGGCAGGATAGGATAGAGGAAAATATCGTCAGTCTTTCACAATATAACTACTATGGAGATGTTTTGTGTAACTACACATGTACAACCTATATTGAATTGCCTATCTTCCTAGTGAGGATGGGTGAGGAGGGAAGAAGGGAAAAAATCTGGAACTCAAAGTTTTAAAAATAAGTGTGAAAAAAAATTGTTGTTGTTTAACACATGCAACTGGGAAATAAGACATATAAGCACCAGGGTATAGAAATCCATCTTGCCTTACTAGAAAGTTGGGGGGGGGGGGTGGAGAAGAATATAAAAGAGAACAGATTGGGGAAAGGGGTATTCAATAGGCTACTTATTTTGGGGTGGGGGTATAGGAAAGATGGGAAGAAAAATTTGTAAACTCAAAATCTCATGGAAATGAATGTTGAAAACTAAATAAATAAATAAATGGGGGTGGGGGGGAGGTAGGCTTTTGTGGCTTTTGTGACAGGGACCAGTTTAGGATCATTGAAAGTGTTAGGTAGGACACCACCTCCAAACAATGTGAAAGGGGAATCTGAACAATTTCTGGAGCCCCAGCACCCACAGAACGACACAGAGAAGCTAACCTCCTGTTGAGAACAGCCCAGCAGCCCTGCAGTGAGCGGCCAGCGCAGTGCTCTGAGAGCAGGCAGCACAGTGTGCTGGGAACCAACAGCACAGCCCTTTGGGAGCCGAGCCCAGGCCCATGTGAGCCTTGGTTTTAGCCCCAGGGCGGCTGGGCCAGCAGCCGGCTGGAGGGACCCCAGAACACCAGCAGCTGTGGCGATTCCAGAACTATCAGCACAGATATGCCTAGGACAAAGTGAGAGGTTGGTGCCCTATGGACTTTGGGACGAGTATTTGGGGAACACGTCGGCTTCCTCCCCTGGGGGCGAAAAGCTGCTGAGGAAATGCGGCACAGAGGTCATTTTGCAGTGTCAGTGGCAGCTCCAGCTCCTGGCCTGCGAACTGTAGAAAGATCCAGCAATCAGTCTGGGGGTTAATCGCTCTTGCTTTAACCTGCTTGGATCTGGATTGTGGTCTGGGGTGGAGGTTTGGGGTGGGTATCCAGCTTGCCGGAGTGGGTGGAGGCTTTACAGAGGCCACACAACCTCTGGAAGTTGTGAAGACCCCACGTTTGGGACGGAAGCTCTCCTGTCTGGTGGCAGAGTCCTACTGTGGCAACAAGCCCCAAAATCAAGTAATTAAGTGGCAATATGCCCAGGCAAAGGAAACAAAATAAACAGAAAAATGCAACTTTAGACTCCTATTTTGGGGGCAAAGAGGATCAAAGCATAGAACAGGAAGAGGACTGTGAGGTCAGAACTCCTGCACCAAAAGCCCCAAATGAAAATACAAGCTGGCTACAGGCCATAGAGGACCTTAAGAAGCAGATAAGAGAAGTGGGGGAAAAATTGGGAAGAGAAATGAGAAAAGATGCAAGAAAAGTATGAAATGAGGGTCAACAGCCTGACTGAGGAAAACAACACCTTAAAAAATAGACTAACTCAAATGGCAAAAGAGGCCCAAAAACCCAATGAGGAGAAGAATGCCTTAAAAAGCCAAATTTGCCAGATGGAAAAAGAATCTCAAAAGCTCACTGAGGAGAATCACTCCTTCAGAATTAGACTGGAGCAAATGGAAGCTAGTGACTTTATGAGAAATCAAGATGCTGTTAAACAGATCCAAACAAATGAAAGAATAGAAGGCAATGTGAAATATCTCATAGGAAAAACCACTAACCTGGAAAATAGATCCAGGAGAGATAATTTAAAAATTATTGGACTACCTGAAAGTCATGACCAAAGAAAGAACCTAGAAATCACCCTTCAAGAAATTCTCAAGGAAAATTGCCCTGATGTTTTAGACCCAGAGGGGGAAATAGAGGTTGAAAGAATCCACAGATCGCCTCCTGAAAAGGATCCCAAAAAGAAGACTCCTAGGAATATTATAGCCAGATTCCAGAACTCCCAGATCAAGGAGAAAATACTCCAAGCAGCCAGGAAGAAATAATTCCAATATTGTGGAAACACAATCAGAATAGCTCAGGAGCTGGCAGCTTCTACACTGAGGGATCGAAGGGCATGGATTATGATATTCCAGAGGGCAAAAGAGCTGGGATTGAAGCCAAGGGTCACCTACCCAGCAAAACTGAGTATCTTGTTTCAGGGGAAAATATGGTCATTCAGTGCAATAGAGAACTTTCAAGCATTCCTGAGGAAAAAACCAGAGTTGAATAGAAAATTTGACATTCAGACACAAGAAGCAAGAGATGCTTGAGAAGATAATCAGGGAAAAGAAATCAAAAGGAACTTATCAAAGTTGAACTATTAACATTCCTACATGGAAAGACAATAACTGTGTCCTATGAAACCTTTCTCAGTATGAAAATAATTGAAAAAGGGTATATGGACATATGAATACATATGTGGATGTGTGTATATATGTTTACAGGTATACATGGATAGAGGGCACAGGTTGAATTTGGTGGGAAGGGATGATACTTAAGGGGTGAAGTTAAGAGGTGAGAAAGGAAAGTGACAAGAGGAGATGGGGAGAGACAGGGTAGGGTAAACTATCTCATGTAGAAGAGGCAAGGGGAAGTAGTTACAGGGGAGGGGAAGAACAGGAAGGCAAAAAGGCAAAACCCTATTCTCATTGAATTTGGCTCAGGGAGAGAATGACATACATACTAAATGGGATATCTCACTCTGCAGGAGAGTAGGGGGAAGGGAAATGAGAGGGGGGATGATGGAGGGGAGGGCATTGTAGGGGGAGGGGAGGTTGGAAGTACCCACTTTCAAAGAGGGACAGGATCAAAGTAGGGAATGGACCAGGTGGGGGGTGGGATGGATGGGAGGGAAATATAAGCAGTCTTTTACAATATATCTACTATGGTAATGTTTTGCATAGCTATACATGTACAACATATACTGAATTGCTTATCTTCCCAGAGGAAGTGGGTGACAAGGGAGGAAGGGAACAGATCTGAAATTCGAAGTCTTAAAATTAAATGTTTCAAATGTATGTAAATACTATTATTAATACTATTCTGCATGTAATTGGGAGATAAGATGTTCAGGCAGTGGGGCTCAGAGATTCATCTTGCCCTAATGGCAAAGCCAAAGGGGGTATGGGAGAAGATATGGGAGAGAGTAGATTAGATGAGGGGATATCTAGTGGGACTGTTATTCTGGGGTGGTGGGTAGGGAAAAAATGGGGGAAAGATTGTAACTCAAAATCTGGTGGAAATGAATGATGCAAACCAGAAGTTAATAAAACATTTGTTAAACAAACAAACAAAAAAAGAAAGTGTTAGGTGGTATCCCCAAAATGAGTTGGATCAATGTCTCCCTGTTCTGCCCTTCTGAAATGATTAATCTGAGATGTATGTGCTGATGGTCATCCTTTATGCATCTGTTTCGGATAAACTGGCCTATAATTAATGGTTCCCCAAACACAGTACAGTTTCCATCTCCTACCTGCCTACCTTTGCACAAGCTTCCCCTCAGCCTGGAATGTGTTCCCTCTTCCTCTTCACTTCTTAGAATCCCTGGCTCAGGGTTCAGCTCAGGAGCTGCCTCCTAAAGAAAGCCCCTCCTGGGGGCTTTTTAAATGTTCTTTATCTCATGAAATTATCTTTTATTTACTTAAATATTGATAACTTTTATCCCCCACAGTTAAATATAATCTCTTTGATGGCAGGAACTGTTTCATTTTTTTGTCTTTGTCTTTATATCTTCAGCATCTAGCAGAGATGAACAGAAAGGAGATATAGATATAAGTATAGATATAGATGTAGATATTATAGATACATACATATGCATACACACATATCATAAGGGATAAATTTTAATTAAGGATAATTTTAGATGTAGATATAATAAATATCATATATAGATATAGTTTATGTATTAAAATATATGTTATGTGCATGTGTAATATGTATTTTAAACATACCTATAATACATATGGGGCAGTTGGCTAAATATGAGACATATAGGCTCAATGATGCCAAGTAAGTCATCTGTAGTGTGTATTTTATATTTTATGCAATATGTATTTTATATGTGTTACATAATACATAGGGACAGCTAGTTAGTGCCTTGGATAAGCACTGGGCTTGGAATCACCTTCCTGAGTTCAAATCTGGCCTCACACACTAGTTGTGTGAGCCTATTTGCCTCAGTTTCCTCACCTGTCAAATGAGCTGGAGAAGGAAATGGCAAACAATTCCAGTATCTTTGCTAAGAAAACCTTAAATGTGGTCACAGAGTCACACACGGTAGAAAAATGACTGAACAACAAAATAAAAAACATAAATTAAGTAGCAAAAGCATTTAATTCAAAGAGTAAAAATTTCAAATAAAAAGGGAATCCGGTAGTAAAAAGCATGTTCTATCCCTATATACAAGTACCTCTTCCCCATATAGAATGGGTGAAATAAAGCATCCTGGGTAACCTTGAGAATGAGGAAAGTTTTTCTCAGCCCATAGGTAGTCAGGATGAGGAAATTATTCATATCTTAATCGGCATTATGTACTAACCTCTTGGGGAGCTACTGGACTGGGAGGATGATCTTAACCTGCCTTTAAATTTACCCAGATCCTCACCAGATTTCTTGTCCCTTCTCTCCCTCAGTTTTTGCAACCCCACTTTTATTTCTCCCTCTAAATTCACCACCCACTGCCCAGGGCTCCACTGGCAGGACTCCACAGACACTGAGGTTGATGGTCTCTTCATTTCTCCTACTATGTAATTTCTTTTACTTTCTTCCCCCATGTTCATCAAACACCACTTTCTATTCCCTGCATCTTGTTGGGCATTCCACTCCTCAACCCCAAAATTCTTGTGTGGTGACATCACCACACTCTCCAATCAGATGTACAACTTTCTGGAAATGTAGTCCAGAGAATTCCCGTCATGTAATGTTGTGTAATGAATTGTGTAAAATGAATTCTTGGGCTCATTCATGCCCACTTTAATTCCAATATGAAACTAAAGTAGACAAAGCTTGTTTTCAGTGTCCCTGATCCTCCCAGCTACCAACTACCTTCCAAGAAAGGGAAGAGACCCAGTGTTCACCAAGATCTCCCAGCCCTATAGCAATTTCCTATATTCCTCTCTCTCATCTGTCCCATCAGAACCCACCCTATGGGTTGTATCCCAAAGAGAGCATAGAAGTGGGAAAAGGACCAGTATGTACAAAAATATTTAGACAGCTTGTCTTGTGGTGGCAAAGAATTGGAAATCAAGGGGATGCCCATCAATTGGGGAAGGGCTAAACAAGTTGTGGGATATGAATGTAATGGAATGCTATTGTGCTATAAGAAATGAGGAGCAGATGGACTTCATAATAGTCTTCACTTATACAATAGACTTAATAGACTTCACTTACATAAACTGATGTTGAGTGAGAAGAGCAGAACCAGGGGAAATTTGTACACAATCACAGACACAGCGTATTGTGACGACCAACTTTGATAGACTTAGCTCCTCTCAGCAATGCAAGGTTCTAAGACAACTCCAAAAGACTCGTGATGGAAAGAGATATCCACATCCAGAGAAAGAATTATGGAGTCTGAATGCAGACTGAAACAAACTAGCTGCTCTCTCCTTTTTGTTTTGCTTTGTTTCCTCTTTCTCATTGTTCACTCCATGGGTTATAATCCTTCTTTACAACCTGACTAATGTTTAATGTGAAGGTATTTGTAGAACCTATATTTTATTGCTTGCCACCATGGGGGGAGGGGGGGAGGAGAGTGAGGGGGAGAAAATTTGAAACTCAAAGGATTGTGGAACTGAATGTTGTAAACTAAAAGTTAATAAATTAAAAAAAAAAAAAGAACTTACCTTTTATCCCACTTCCCCCGCATCTCACTAGATAATTGGATTTGGTCAGATAAGAAAATTTTACCCCAAGGTATTGATAGATGCTTGAGGGTTCAAGTAAGGGCTATTAACTATACCTATCCTAATTATTACAACTTTTAAAATATTAGGATGCTAGGATTTAGAGTTCAGAGGGATATTAGAAAATGAATCCAACCTTTTTGTTTTAGGGAGGAGGAAACTGAGGCCCAAAGAGAGAATATGGTTTTCTTAGGGCCCTAGAATGAGTACCTAACTGCTATGAATCAGCTGCCTTTCTTGCTAGTTGGAGCGCCCTCATGTGTCACATAACGGAAGACCATTTTAGGTCTTGTAAAGGACATCCTATTACTTTTCATCACTGCATCAATATAGCTCATAATAGAATTTTTTTCTTTCCCTCTTTCTGTGAGGGCCACGCTCTGAAGAATTTCATTTAACCCTAAGGACACATGTGAGTCACTTGTAGGTTAATTGCATATTTTCCTTGCTAATATATTTTTAACAGGTATATTAAGTGCTTTTTCCAAAGGAATGACCCTAATGGCAGGAACTTCAGGAGCTATGGTATATTGAGAAGATATTTTGAGTTAGAAGGAGTCTTTCCTAGAATCCTTCAATCCATACTATGTATAGCCAAAAACTGAAAACAAAGTGAGCACCCATCAATTGGGAAATGATTAAACAAAAACTTGGGTTTTTTTTTATTATTTAATGAGATGTTAAGATGCCATGAGAAATTATAAATATGAAGAATTCAGAAAAATATGGGAAGTTAAATATGGTATACAGAGTGAAGCAAGCAAAGCCACAAGAACAATATATAAGACTATGATAATGTATGTCGAAATTCGATTTGAGTTATGGAAATCAAATTAATTGCAGTTATAAATCTTGGCCCCAGAGAACAGATAGCCTTCTCTCTTCTCTGTAGAGGATGGAGGTGGGAAGGAAAGGGGCCTGCAGATTTAAAAGGTTGCCTACAATGTCAGATTCAGTTCTTTTATTGATTAGTTTACTTTTTTTTCCCTTTGGAGGGTGGAAAGCAAGGCAATTGGGGTTAAGTGACTTGCCCAAGGTCACACAGTTAGTTAAGTATCAAGTGTCTGAGGCTGGATTTGAACTAAGGTCCTCCTGACTTCAGGACTGGTGCTTTATTTATTCACTGCACCACCCACTAGTTTACTTTCTTTCGTTAAAAGGGGAGGGCAAGGAATACATATGTAAGGAAATAACTGGAATAAAAAAATCAAAGACATTAATAATACCCTTAAAATAATCATACCATGTACACAACCGCCATATTCAGGTAAGCAAAGTCAGTTGGTCAGGGTTTTAGAAATGAGAATAAGGGAATGGAAAGAGATCTTAGGGAAGAGTTCTGTGGGGAAAGCTGTCTAGTCAGTCAAGGTCATTTTGACTTTTGAGATTCCTTTCAATATCCTTTGTCCCCTTCCCAGTTCTAGAACCAATGTTTGAATGTATGAAGCCATAATCCTGGAGTGAGGGGTAGAAGGTAAGAAATCATGGCCTGGAAACCTTTGCCTCTTGGTTTTTTTTTGTTTTGTTTTGTTTTTTTTGGAGGGCAATTGGGGTTAAGTAACTTGCCCAAGGTCACACAGCTAGGTTTTTGTTTGTGTGTGCATTAAGTGTCTGAGGTCGGACCCGAACTCAGGTCCTTCTGACTCCAGGGCCGACACTCTACTCTCTGCGCCACCTAGCTGCCCCGAAACCTTTGCCTCTTAATCCTTAGTAGCAATAAAGAGTGTGGTTTTGGAAGTAGAATTGGCACAAGGCTTGTCATTGCTGAGACTTTGCTACCCATTTCCCAGTCTTTTTTTTCTTGTTTGCATCTTTTTTTTCCCTTTTTTAAACATTTATTTATTTAATATTCCTTTTCAAAACTTTTTATTTCAAATTCTTTCTCTCTCTCCTGCCCTTCCCAACCCATTGAGAAGATAAACAATTTTATATTAATCATACACATGACATCATGCAAAACATATTTCCATATTAGACATGTTACAAAAAAAAAAACCCAAAACAATAAAAAGCAAAAAACATAAAGACAGTGAAAAAAAATATGTGCTTCAATCTGTACTCAGAGTTGATCAGTTCTCTCTCTCTGAAGATAGCCTATTTCATCATGGATCCTTTGGAATTGCCTTGTCATATTAATCAAAGTAGCTAAGACTTTCACAATTGATCACTGCTACAATGCTGTTACTATGTACAATGTTCTCTTGCTTCTGCTCATTTCACTTCACATCAGGTCACGTAAGTTTTCCCAGGTTTTTCTGAAACCATCCTACTTGTCATTTCTTATAGCACAATAGTATTCCATCACAATGATATGATATACCACAACTTGTTCAGCCATTCCCCAATTGATGAGCATCCTCTCAGTTTCCATTTCTTTGCCATTATAAAAAGAGCTTCTCATATTTTTCTGAATTCTTCATATTCATAATTTCTCATGACAGCATAACTTTCCATTACATTAAAAAGCCAAGTTTTTGCTTACTCATTTCTCAACTAATTGGTGCCTACTTTGTTTTCAGTTTTGGGCTATATATAGTTTGGATTAAGGGACACCAGCAAAGATTCTTTTCATCTCAAAATATCTTCTTGATCTGCCATAGTACCTAAAATTTTCAACAGTAGGGTTATTTCTTTGGGATGAATATATTTGTTTGTATACGTCCTTTTCCCTTCTCTTTGATCTCTTTGGGTTACAAATCTAGTTAGTGGTATTGCTGGGTCAGCCCTTTGAACATAGTTCCAAATTGTTCTCCAGAGTAGTTGGACCAGTTTACAACTTCACCAACAGTGCATTAGCACACCTATTTTTCACATCCTCTATAACAGTTGTCAGTTTCCTTTTCTGTCAGGTTATCCAATCTGACAGGTAGTACCTCAGAATTCTTTAAATTTTCATTTCTCTAATGAATAGTGATTTAGAGCATTTTAAAATGTGACTATTGAAAGCTTTTATTTTTTTTTTCTGAAAACTTCCTGTTCATATTCTTTGACCATTTAAATGGTGAGTGAAAGGCTCTTATTTTATAAATTTGTCTCAGTGCTCTATATATCTGAGAAATGAGGTCTTTATCAGAGAAGCTCACTATAAATATTTCCCCCAGATTTCTATTTTCCTTCTAATTTTGGCTGCATTGGTGCTGTTTGCGCAAAACCGTTTTAATTTCATGTAATAAAAATTATCCATTTTACTTTCTGTGATCCTCTCTATCTCTTGTTTGATCATAAACTCTTCACTTATCCATAGATCTGATGGATAAAATTTTCCAAGATCCCCTAATTTGTTTGAATCACTGTTTATATCATTTACCCACTTTGACCTTATTTTAGTAAAAACTGAGATGTTGGTCTATGCCTGGTTTCTGCCAAACTGCTTTCCAGTTTTCCCAGCAATTTTTGTTGAGTGGTAAGTTCTTGCCCCAAAAATTTAGATTTGAGAGTTTATCAAACACCAGATTACTATGGCCATTTACTACTTTGTATTATGTAATTAATCTATTCCACTGATCCACCATTCTATTTCTTAGCCAATACCAGATTATTTTGATGTAGATTACCACTTTATATAATATAGTTTGAAATCTGGTACAGCTAGACCACCTTCTTTCACATTTTTTTTCATTGATTCCCTTGATATTCTTGACCTTTTGTTCTTCCAGGTGAATTTTGACATTATTCTTCTAGCTCTTTACAATAATTCTTCAGTAGTTTGATTGGTTCGGCACTGAATAACTAAATTAATTTAGGTAGAACTGCCATTTTTATTATATTGACATCCTACCTATGAGCAATTAATATTTCTCTAATGTTTAATCTGACTTTATTTGTGTGAAAAGTGTTTGTAATTGTGTTCATATAGTTCCTGAATTTGTCTTGGCAGGTAGACTCCCTAATATTTTATAACAGCTACAGTTATTTTAAATGGAGTTTCTCTTTCTATCTCTTCCTGCTGGGTTTTCTTGGTAACATATAGAAATGTTGATGGTTTTGTGGGTTTATTTTTATATCCTGCAACTTTGCTAAAGTTATTGATTGTTTCAACTAGTTTTTTAGTTGATTCTCTAAAGTTCTCTGAATATACTATTTAAAGAAAATCTTGGTTAGGGTTACATCCTGATGAATCAGCATAAGCTCAGGGAAAAAAAGTTAGACAAAAGGAGTTTTATTGTAAGCACCCAAGGCAAAAATGCATTATGTGCAGTCAGGCAATGATTTCAAACCACCTGCTGCTTTTCTAGATGAACTTTCCTAATAACAGAAAGACAATCTTGATAAGTACATGTTTCTCAAGGGGATGGGCTAGTGCCCCTTCTCAGCTCTTCCCTTACCTATGAGCTAATACATACTCAAAGGACAATCCCTATGAGCTACATGGCATGTATAAAAAAGACAAAGAGATGAGAAACAATAGGGTTACTGACTGATTTTGCACTGTAATGCCCTTTTTGGTGCTAACCATACCACAATCAGATCTATGTCTCTCCTCTGTCCTCAACTATACCTGCTTGTAATTTGGGTGCTGGTTTCAGAGTAAGTCCCTTGTACCAAGAGGCACTATACACACAAACAGCACACAACCCCTGTGAGGACACATAGGAGAAATCCACATATACTTTAGTCAATGAAAGTTCTGTACCTCAAAACATATGTGTAGCCCATAGACTTTGGCAGTTCAATATAGTCATTTTGCAGATGGTCAAATGGTAGGTCACCTACTTTCACCTCCTTTTATCACAGTTTTCTTCCAGAAGGAGTTGGACTATTGACAAGAAAGGCAGTTAGACACCACATAATGGGCCTCTGCATAAGCACCTTGAATAAACCATGACCAGCAAACATTCAGTTCAAGGGGCTCAGTTCCTTCATTGCTATCAGTCCAAGCAGAAATGATAAGCAGCTTACAGAATAGGTAACTGGTCCATAACACACATAGGACTAATATAGCAATTATATAATCATATGATGATATTACAATAGGTGAATAGTAGTAGCTTTAGAGGTGTCAAGTCCTTCGGCAATATCCATGATCTTCAGGGGACTGGCAAGCACTTCCTGTACATCTTTCAAACAACTGTGTGTGGATCAGGACAGGTCTGTGGAGGCATTTTCTCAACCATCTTCAGGTTCCAGGTCACTTGCAAAGATTCTCTCGATAATACTGCTAAAACTTGCTAGTGATAAGACATTGCATGACTTAGTAAACCATGACAAAATATAATCAGATGGGTCTTTCAGGAATTAGTTCATGTAGTGAAAATCCATTAAGACCTTATGGAACTAATCCTATTCTTGAAAAAGATTCATGAGTTCCTGACTTGGAAAATGAACACTTCTGCCTCTAAATATCATCAGAAACTTTGAACAGGAAAAGACATGATTGAAATCTTTAAAATTATTAATGCAATTTTACATGTAAAATCCTTAATCCAATTTTATTAGAACTTATTCCTAAAACAACTCAAAGCTCGTATTTCATACTCAAAAGCAGTTGGGAGTCAATTGCTTAAATATTCAAGCCCTTAGATTTCTAACAGGTTAAGCATGTTGTTTCCTAAAACTTTACCACTCCAGTAATTTTTTTTTCTTCTTCAAACACTTTATGTCTTTATCCTATTCCTTGTTTGTATATATATATATATATATATATACACACATACATATATATATACACACACATACATAAATCAACAGATACATACATATGTACATATATGCACATATACTATAGCTATATTATATCTATTATCTATTTATCTATCTATTGAAATACATTAAGGGCCTCATCTTATACATGCAAATATAACTATTAGCAATGGGATAGCAAGCCTAAGAATTCATTTATTTAGTTGCTCAGGATATGGAATTGACCACAAATTCAGATTGAAGCAGTAGGATCCTTCATATTTGCATCCTATTAGAGTAACTCAGATGTTTTCGTATTAATATGTTAATTATTAAATTCAGTATTACAATGACAAAACTGTCACTGTTCACCTGCCCTGATAATAGAAATTTGCTATGAAAGGAAAAGGGAGGGATATGGTTATGACGAGACTGTTCCTTTGAGGGTACAGACTGATCTGACATGAACCACTACAGAAGAAAAACTTCCTTAGCTCTGTTTGAGTCCAGGCACAAGTCATATCTGACAGCCAGTCATGTACCACATTATTCACAGGGTATCAAAAACCAGGCTCAGAATTAACCAAGTAAAAAAGTTTCCTATTCAGAAGGAAATAGCACAATGGGAAAACTGAGTCAAGAGGATCATATCTTTACCTACACAAGGTCTACCTACACTGCTACCTACCTGTAGCAGTTCTCAAACTGCGCTCCCTTTGGACAACACATGGTATTTCCCTTGGATGGTGGACTACTACTTAATGACACTTCAGACAATCATACCTAAAATCAAACTCAGAACAATATCAAATTACAGTCTCAAAAAATTTTACTCCAAATAGCATAATTTCACTAATCACAGTTATGGGCTAAGTAATTATCTTTCCCATGTTGCAATGACAGTTAATGAGCAAATACAAAGACATTTTATTTATCTTTAATTTATAAATTAAGAATAATCACATTCTAGAATTTCATACATACAATGAACACCTTATAGTTGATTCCAAATCCCCAGAAAATTTTTGACCATTGGCCACTGTAAGTCTCAAGACATTGCTATCAATCCTTAAGGTCTATTGTTACTAAAGCCTACTAATTTATCTAAACAATTAAAACCGACTATATCATTTCCATACTGATATCTACAAATCAAGAGAAAAAGAGAAAGAAAAAAAATCTGTTTTCCTCCTTATATCTCCCACTGAGAGTCTGAGCAGAGGTCAGTGGGAGACAGACTTGTTTAGAGATTTTATTAGACTCCCCTCAACCCCCCCCCCCCCACACACACACTTTCTGTTCTGTTTCACAGCAGCTTTTATGGGTGAGATGTTTGACTTCAGCTTCCCCAAACTACTAGTTTCCAGTTACTTCACTCCACTGGTCACTGTGAATTTTCATTCCCATTATCCACAATAAGGTCCTGGCCCTGGCAAGGTGGTGGGTGGGGTTGGTAATCCCACAAGGTAGTTGTTTCCTCAGGGGCCTCTTTTTAGTTTTCGGTTAAGCAAATGCAATTTGCCTAATGTGATGTAAATTTCCAATCCCTGGAAAGTATACTGCTAGGGTAAGTGAATTTATCCACAATATTCAAAACATTTCCATTTGCTATAACCAATGGTTCCAGGTATGGATGGTGGCTGATGGAACACTTGTGTTTTCTTGGTGTTAATTGTTAGGTCAAAATTAGCACAAGCAGCAGAGAATCCAATTCAGCTTCAGAAGCTGCATTGAATGCATAATCATCTGCAAACAACAACAAATTATGTTACCAACACTCCCTCTATTTTGGTCTTGGCTATTTTATGGAGAACTCATATAAGGCAAATGCTCACATGGTGATCAGAAAAGGCAACACAAGGACACTCTCAAAGTCCCTTTTAAAAACTTTGGAATTGATTGCATGACTTGGGAGACATTGGCACAGAACACCCAGCATGGCATGCCCTCATAGGAGAAGGTGATGTGCTCTATGAGCAAAATAGAATTTAAGAAGCTCAAAATAAATGCAAGATGGACAAATTTAGAGAAGCCACCCCAAATGTTCATATGGACTATTTGTGTCCCAATCTGTGTAAAGCATTCTGAGATTGTATTGGTCTAATCAGTCATGGTCAGACACATTGTCACTAGACTCTAACATAGTGATGTCCTCTTTGAGAGATCTGTTTTCTAAATCTCTCCATTCCTTAACCTTGTCTCCTCCATTTTTTCCCTTGAGGGTATTTTGATAATGAGGGCAGTTTCTGTTTCCAAGTTCCTTTCAATAGCACTAAAAATCTCATTTTATCTAGGCTATTGATCTGTAAGTCTGATTTTTAGTAGTCAACATCCCAAATTTTATCTGGCTGAATTTTCTTCCATAATAGCTTCCTCAGATATGGACATAACTGGCAGGATTTATTCATCCCAAGCTTTAACAGCTTGTCTACCCAGAAGTCAGCTGGAGGCTTGGAGCTACCATTCCCTTGTGAAACTGGTATTTCCTTACAAGTGAGGGGACATTCCCATGCTTGCCCTGCAAGCCCATTTTCTTATCTTCTTTTTCACATATACCTTCTCTTCCTCATGCACAAAAAAAAGAAAAAAGAAAAAAAATTAAGATTTGGGTTTGGGACCTATTTCTCCTTACACTTTTTTTTAACTTGGGGAGTTAAATTCTCTAATTGTTTCTGCCAGCCATTACTAAATTCATTTGTAGAAAGAAAAACAAAATTAGTCTGAATGTGTTTATTTCTCTCAAAGCCTGAGAAACATGTAGATAGAGATATACATGGGAGCTCATCTTGAGATAATGAACTCAAAGATGGTCAGCCTAAGGATTTTTATATCTTTAGGACAATTCCCTCTTACCCCTCCATCCCTTCCTGGCTCAGTATGCCTGTCAGCAGAATTATAGTCTCCAAATGGTTAATCATAATATGAGAAAGGAATTTCTTAAGTGAATAGTGTTGAGCTTAAAGGAGTGAGACAGAAGATCCCCGAGATTAAATTTGGAAGTGGATTTTATTACCTTGACACTGTCGGGGTTACATGGTTACCCAAATCAGACAGTGCTGGCACAGATGTTGTGCCAGTTTTTAAAGAGATTCAATAGCCAGGTTACTTAAGCCAAAACTACAATCAGCGATTGGTCAGTGTACATTTGAATTTCCCACCAGCACAAAGTGTACCCTTAGCTGAGGGACAGGGGACCCAGAATGGGTGGAGATGGGGAACACCTGGTAGGGAGGTGGAGGGAGCAAGGAAAAGAATGGAGCTGAAACTCCTGCCCACAGATCAATTAGTAGAGGGGAAGGGTGGAGTTGTGCCCAACAAATAGGTTGTAAATATAATAAGATAGGGGAGTGTTAAAGTGTCAATTGAAATTATAGATCCAGGATATATATGTTTCCTTTACTATTAACATGACATAACAATACTATATGTCCATAAAATACTTAAGGAAAGTCCCTGGTCAAGGCATCTTGTCCTTGGTAGTCATTAATGGAAGAATGCTCTGGTCAGCTTCATCTGACCTTGTAGTGTTGATACAGGAAGGGGCAGTTTGAGCTCACTCAGAGAGCAAGGCATGTCTGTTATGCCAGAGTATTGCAAAGCATTGTGGTAGATTAAGCCCAGAGTGGACCACAACGCCTCTTCTGATTGGTCAATCCAGGTTTTAGGCCTTTCTCAGATCTTGGGGTTCAAAATGGTTTGGGGAGTGATCTACATTTCATAACTGACTGCTGGGGAAAATCCACTCCAGCCTGTGATATTGTAAAAGTACTAGTGAAGGTTGTGAGCATTCCCCAGGTAGAGACTACAGGTGAAGTGATCCCTTTGGGGCTGCCAAAAATTTTTAAAGAATCTCTTGGTTAGGGTTGTAGCCTTGTGGATCAGGCAAGCTCAGGAAAAATAAGACAAAAGGAGTTTTATTGTAAGCACCCAAGGCAAAAGCACTTTGTGCAGTTGCCCCATTCCCAATAGGTACACGTTTCTCAAGGGTACAGGCTAGTGCCCTGTTTGAAGTACTCCCTTACATATAAATTGATTGATATGCACTCAAAGGACAATCCCTATGAGATACCTGGCACCTACAGAAAAGGACAAGAAAATGGGAAACAACAGGGTCACTGATTTTGCACAATACCATCACATCATCTGCAAAGAATGAGTTTTGTTTCCTCATTGCCTATTTTTATTCAATTTCTTTTTCCTTTTTTATTGCTATAGTTAGCATTTCTAGTACAATATTGAATAATTGTGGTGATAATGGACATCCTTGTGTCCCCTCTGATCTTATTGGGAAGGCTTCTAGCTAATTCCCATCACAAAAAATGCTTGTTCTTGGTTTTATATAGATACCAGTTATTTTAAAAAGGCTCCATTTATTCCTATGCTGTCTTGTGTATTTAATAGGAATAGATGTTATTTTTTGTCAAAAGATTTTTCTGCATCTGTTAGGATAATCATAGTATTTTTTTTGTTGATCTGGTTTATTATGCTTATAGTTTTCCTAATATTGAACCAGCCCTGCACTCCTGATATAAATCCCATCTAGTCATACTGTATATTCTTTGTGTTATATTGCCAAAATGTCATTGCTATATTTTATTTAAAATTTTCCATTGATACTTATTAAGGAAATTGGTCTAGAGTCTTCTTTCTATGTTTTTACTCTCCCTGATTTAGGTACCAAAATTATATTTTTGTCATAAGAGGAATTTGGAAGAACATTTTCTTTACCTATTTTTTTAAAAAGTTCATACAGTATTGAGATTAATTATTCCTTAAATGTTTGGTAGAAATCACTTGTAAATCCATCTGGTCCTGTGGATTTTTTCTTGTTCTTTTTCTCTTTGTTTTATTAAAACACTTCTATGGTTCAAAACACTTTAGTGTATGTTATAGGACAGGCTCATTATAACAACTCCTTTAAGGCAGAGATATTTATCGCTCACTTTAAAAATTTTTTTTAAATTTTTTAAATTAAATTTTATGTTTATTTTTAGTTTACATCATTTATTTTCACAAGATTTTGAGTTACAAATTTTCTCCCCATCTCTCCCCTACCCACCACCCCCAAACAGTGATCCCACTGTATACCCCCTCACCAATCTGCTCTCTCCTATATCCTCCCCCATCACCCCTCTGACTTTCCAGTAGGGCAAGATGGATCTCTATAACCCAGTGCCTGTATATCTTATTTCCCAGTTGCATATAAAAAATAATAATAAATATTTTTTTAACATTTGATTTTAAAACTTTGAATTACAGATTCTTTCCCTTTCTCCCTTGTCACACACCCTTACTGGGAAGACAGGCAATTCAATATAGGTTGTACGCAAATGCAAAACATTTCCATAGTGGATATATTGTGAAAGATTGACTATATTTCCCTCCATCCTATCCCGACCCCCACTTCTTCTATTCTCTACTTTGACCCTGTCCCTTTTCAAAAGTGTGTGCTTCTAACTTTCCTCCCCCAACCTACCCTCCCCTCCATCATGCAACCTCTCATCCCCTTCCCCCCTTACAAGTGAAAGGTGAGATACCCTAGTAAGACTTTTTTTGCCTTCCTGTTCTTCCCCTCCATTATAACAGCTTTCCCTTACCTCTTCTGCATGAGATAACTTACCCCATTCTGTCTCTCCCCATCTCCTCTCATTATATTACTCTCCCACCTCTCAATTTCACATTTTAAGTATCATACCATTCTATTCAATTAGTCCTGTGCCCTCTGTCTGTGTATACCTGTACACATATAAACACACACTAACATATGTATTTATACGCCCACATACCCTCCTCTATAGACATATATATACACATATATATACACACACATATATACATATATATACACACATATATATACACATGTATACATATATACACACATATATATACACATGTATACATATATACATACATATATATACACATTTATAGTCCCTTCAACTATTCTCATACTGAGAAAAGTTTCATAAGTTACTGTAAGTTTTTCCATGTAGCAATGTAAATAGTTCAACTTTGATAAGTTCCTTATGATTTCTTTTCCCTGTTTACCTTCTCATAATTCTCTTGCTTCTTGTATCTGAATGTCAAATTTTCTATTCAATTCTGGTTTTTCATCAAGAATGTTTGAAAGTGAGGTGGCTAGGTGGCACAGTGAATAAAGCACCGGCCCTGAAGTCAGGAGGACCTGACTTCAAATCTGAGCTAAGACACTTAACACACACACACACACAAAAACTAGCCATGTGACCTTGGGCAAGTTACTTAACCCCAACTGCCCTCCAAAAAGCAAAAAAAAAAAAAAAGGAATGTTTGAAAGTCCTTTATTTCATTGAATGACCATATTTTCCCCTGAAACATGATACTCAGTTTTGCTGGGTAGGTGATTCTCAGTTTTAATCCCAGCTCCTTTGACCTCCAGAATATCATATTCCAAGACCTTCAATCCCTCAATGTAGAAGCTGCCAGATCAAAAGATCATTGGACAGAGACAACCTGACTGTATCCCAGCTCAGCTGCCATTTGCTTACACAGGGCTGGCCCCCTGTCTGCTAAGGAGGCAAGCTCCTTGACTACTGGAGGCACTTAATATGTTACCTCTTCACATCTGCTTGGCCTCTCTATGCTCCCCACATCAGTGAGAAACAAACTGAACCAGGTTTGAGTTAGCCACACAACTAAATCCATACCTGGCACCCTCACCCTAACAGTCTGCAGAGTTCCTCGAGTTCCTTGCAAACCAAAACCTTACATTCATATTGTTTCTTCCTGGCTGCTTGTAATATTTCCTCATTGATCTGGGAATTCCGGAACCTGGCTATGATATTACTAGGAGTTGTGTTTTTTTTTTTTTTGGGTGGGGGGTGGGGGAAATCTTTTTCAGGAGGTCATTGGTAGATTCTTTCAACCTCTATTTTGCCCTCTGGTTCTAAAACATCAGGGCAATTTTCCTTGAGAATTTCTTGAAGGATGATTTCTAGTTCTTTTTTTATTATGGCTTTCAGGTAGTCCAATAATTTTAAAATTATCTCTCCTGGATCTATTTTCCAGGTCAGTGGTTTTCCCAATGAAATATTTCACATTGCCTTCTATTTTTTTCATTTGTTTGGATATGTTTAATAGTATCTTGATTTCTCATAAAGTCACTAGCTTCCATTTGCTCCAATCTAACTCTGAAGGAATGATTCTCCTCAGTGAACTTTTGAGATTCTTTTTCCATCTGGCAAATTCAGCTTATTAAGGCATTCTTCTCCTCATTGGCTTTTTGAGCCTCTTTTGCCATTTGAGTTAGTCTATTTTTTAAGGTGTTATTTTCCTCAGTCAGGCTGTTGACTGTCATTTCATACTTTTCTTGCATCTTTCTCATTTCTCTTCCCAATTTTCCCCCCACTTCTCTTATCTGCTTCTTAAGCTGTGGCTGCCACGCCTCAGCCACTTCTCCCTCCAAGGGCAGAGGCCAGACCACACTCCCGGACTCCTTGTTCCCAAAGTGTACACTGACCACTCGCTTTGTCTTTGGCATTTATGGGTTGAAAATTCTGGAAACTGCCACAGCTGCTGGTGATCAACTCTCCTGATGTCCCTCTAGCCTCAGCTGGTAGGGCCACCCTGAGGCTAAAACCGTGAGGTCATGCTGTGATGGATCCTTCCTGCCAGCCTGCAGGGCTGTCTTCAGTGGGAGATTTGTTTTTCCCTGTCACTTTGTAGGTTCTGCAGCCCCAAAGTTTGTTTAGAGTCATTCTTAATAGGTATTTGAGATGGGTATGGGGGGAGCACAGGGAGTTTTCCTGCTTCTACACTGCCATTTTGGCTCTGCCCTTCTCTTTTTCTTTTTCTTTTCTTTTTTTTGTTTTCTTTGTCCTCCACTTAAAAAAAAAAACCAAAAACATTTATTTATTTATTTACTTTTAGTTTGCAGTATTCAGTTCCACAAGGTTTTGAGTTCCACATTTTCTCCCCCTCTCTCTCCTCCCACCTCCCCCTTGTGCTGATATGCAATCTGATATAGGTTATACAAATACCTTGACATTAAATATTAGTCAAGCTGTAAAGAAGGATTATAACAAATGCAATGAACAATGAGAAATAAGAAACAAAACAAAACAGAAAGAGAGCAAGTAGTTTGCTTCAATCTGCATTCAAACTCTGTAATTCTTTCTCTGGGTGGGATCTAAAATGTATATATTTATATAAATTTATGGTATATTTCTATATCATATTCTTTCCCATCATGAGTCCTTTGGAGTTGTCTTAAAGTCTTGCTTTGCTGAGAGAAGCTCAGTCTATCAAAGTTAGTCATCACAGATAACAATGTGTCTGTAATTGGGTATAATGTTCCCCTGGTTCTGCTCCCCTCACTCAGCATCAGTTTATATAAGTCTCTCCAAGTAATTATGAAGTCTGTCTGTTCATTTCTTATACAACAATAAGAAATAGTATACAATGGTGTTCCAATTACTGTAGTATACTATATACTATAATATAGTATTACTATAGCATTCCAATTACTCTCCAATAAGCACAATAGTATTCCATTACATTCATATACCACAACTTGTTTAGCAATTCCCCAATTGATGGGCATTCCCTTTGATTCCCAATTCTTTGCCACCACAAAATATTTTTGTACATATAGGTCCTTTTCCCACTTTTATGCTCTCTTTGGGATACAGCCCTAGAAGTAGTATTGCTGGGTCAAAGGGTATCCGTAGTTTTATAGCCCTTTGGGCATGGCTCTAATTTGCTCTCCAGAATGATTGGATCAGTTTACAACTCTATCAACAATGCATTAGTGTTCCAATTTTCCCACATCTTCTCCAACATTAAACATTTTCCTGTTTTGTCATGCTAGCCAATCTGACAGATGAGATGTGGTACTTAAGAGTTGTTTTGATTTGCATTTCTCTAATCAATAGTGATTTAGAGCATTTTTTCATATGCTTATAAATATCTTCAATTTTTTCCTCTTAAAACTGCCTGTTCATATCCTTTGACCATCTATCAATTGGGGAATGACTTGTATCCTTATAAATTTGAGTTAGTTCTCTGCATATTTTAGAAATGAGGCCTTTATCAGAGACACTGGATGTAAAAATTCTTCCCCAGAGGCAGCTAGGTGGCGCAGTGAGTAGAGCACCAGCCCTGGAGTCAGAAGGACCTGAGTTCGGATCTGGCCTCAAAAACTTAACACAGACAAACAAAAACCTAGCCATGTGACCTTGGGCAAGTTACTTAACCCCAACTGCCCTCCACAAAGCAAAAATAATAATAATAATAATAAATAATAAATTCTTTCCCAATTTTCTGCTTCCCTCCTTATCTTGGTTTCATTGGCTTTATTTGCACAAAATCTTTTCAGTTTAATGTAATCAAAATTATCCATTTTGCATTTTGCAATGTTCTCTATCTCTTGTTTGGTCATGAATTTTTCCCTTCGATGATACTTAAAAGGTGAATTTAAGAGGTGAGAGAGGAATATATTGAGAGGAGATGGGGAGATACAGAATGGGGTGAACTATCTCATATAGAAGAAGCAAAGAAAAATGGTTACAAGGGAGGGGAAGAACAGGAAGGCAAAAAGGTAAAACCTTATCCTCATTGAATTTGGATCAGGGAGAGAATGACATACATACTAAATAGGGTTTCTCACCCTACAGGAAAGTAGGAGAGAAGAGGATGAAAGGGGGGGGTCAATGGAAGGGAGGGCAGGCTGGGGCGGGGGGGTTGGAAGCACCCACTTTTAAAAAGGGACAGGATCAAAGTGGGGAGTGGACCACATGGGAGGTGGGACGGGAGAGAGGGAAATATATTCAGTCTTTTACAGTATATCTACTATGGTAATGTTTTGCATAGCTACACATGTACAGTATATACTGAGTTGCTTATCTCCCTTTTAAAACCAATTTAAAAATATATATATAAATACTATGATTAATACTATTGTGCATATAATTGGGAGATAAGATGTGCAGGCATTGAGGCATGGGGATTCACCTTGTCCTACTGGAAAAATTGAAGGGGGTATGGAAGAAGAGATGGGAGAGAACAGATTGGATGAGGTGATATCCTGTGGGACTGCTATTGTAGGGTTGTGGGTAGGGGCAAAATGGGGAAAAAATTGTAACTCAAAATCTGACGGAAATGAATGATGTAAACCAGAAGTTGATAAAGCATTTGGAAGAGAAAAAAAACAAAACAAAACAACAAAACACCTCAGTATCTGCAAAGCCAAATAAAGTGATGTATAAGGAATGAAAAAAAAAATTTCCCCTTCTCCATAAATCTGACAGGTAAACTATTCCTTGCACTTCCAGACTACTTACAGTATCAGCCTTTATACCTAGATCATGAACTCATTTAGGCTTTATTTTGATATATGGTGTAAGATATTGGTCTATAACCAGTTTCTGCAATACTATTTTCTAGTTTTCCTATCAGTCTTTGTCAAATAGTGAGTTTTTATCCCAGAAGCTGGAGTCTTTGGGTTTATCAAACAGTAGATTACTGGGGGCGGAGCCAAGATGGCAGAGTAGAAACAGCACTTCCACAGCACTCCAGCCCACACCTCTTCAAAATCATGTAAAAGGGGACTCTGAACAACCTCTGAAGCTCCAGAACCCACGGAATGACACAGAGAAGCTAACCTCCCGCTGAGGACAGCCCAGCAGCCCAGCAGGGAGTGGCCAGCACAGGGCTCTGGGAGCGGAGCCCAGGACCCTGTGAGTCGTCAGTTTTAGCCCCAGGACAGCTGGACCAGCAGCCAGCTGGAGGGACCCCAGAACACCAGCTGCTGTGGCTTTTCCAGAATTATCAACACATATATGCCTAGGACAAAACGAGAGGTTAGTGCCCTATGGACTTTGGGACCAGTATTTGGGAGGGTGTCAGCTTCTTCCCCTGGGGGCAAGACGCCGCTGAGCAGCCACAGCACGTTTGCAGTTTCAGTTGCAGCTTCAGCTCCTGGCCTGCAGACTGTAGGGGGTCCGGCGATCAGTCAGAGGGTAATCACTCTTGCTTTAACCTTCTTGGATCTGGATTGTGGTCTGGGGTGGAGGCCTTGGGTTGTGTGACCAGCTTGCCAGAGTGTTTGGGGGCTTCAGAGAGGGCACCCAGCTAATAACTCTGGAAGTTGATAAGACCCCAATGTTTGGGACGGAAGCTCCCCTGTCTGGTGGCAGTCTTACTGTGGCAACAAGCCCAAAAGTCAAGTAATTAAGTGGCAACATGCCTAGGCAAAGGAAACAAAATAAACAGAAAAACACAACATTAGGCTCCTATTTTGGGGGCAAAGAGGATGGAACCATGGAACAGGAGGAGGACTGGGAGGTCAGAATTCCTGCACCAAAAGCCCCAAATGAAAATACGAGTGGGCTACAGGTCATAGAGGACCTTAAGAAGGATTTTAAAAACCAAATAAGAGAAGTGGAGGAAAAATTGGGAAGAGAAATGAGAAGGATGCAGGAAGAGTATGAAATGAGAGTCAACAGCCTGACTGAGGAAAATAACACCTTAAAAATAGACTAACTCGGGGCGGCTAGGTGGCGCAGTGAGTATAGCACCGGCCCTGGAATCAGAAGGACCTGAGTTCAGATCTGGCCTCAGATACTTAACACACACAAATAAAAACCTAGCCGTGTGACCTTGGGCAAGTTACTTAACCCCAATTGCCCTCCAAAAAGCAAAAAAAAAAAAAAATAGACTAACTCAAGTGGCAAAAGAGGTTCAAAAAGGCAATGAGGAGAAGAATGCCTTAACCCAAATTTGCCAGATGGAAAAAGAATCTCAAAAGCTCACTGAGGAGATTCATTCCTTCAGAATTAGACTGGAGCAAATGGAAGCTAGTGACTTTATGAGAAATCAAAATGCTGTTAAACAGATCCAAGCAATTGAAAGAATAGAAGGCAATGTGAAAAATCTCATGGGAAAAACCACTGACCTGGAAAATAGATCCAGGAGAGACAATTTAAAAATTATTGTACTACCTGAAAGCCATGATCAAAGAAAGAACCTAGAAACCACCCTTCAAGAAATTCTCAAGGAAAATTGCCCTGATGTTTTAGATCCAGAGGGCAAAATAGAGGTTGAAAGAATACACAGATCACCTCCTGAAAAAGATCCCAAAAAGAAAACTCCCAGGAATATTATGGCCAGGTTCCAGAATCCCCAGATCAAGGAGAAAATACTACAAGCAGCCAGGAAGAAACAATTTCAATATTGTGGAAACACAATCAGAATAGCCCAGGACCTGGCAGCTTCTACACTGAGGGATCGAAGGGCATGGAATATGATATTCCAGAGGGCAAAAGAGCTGGGATTGAAGCCAAGGGTCACCTACCCAGCAAAACTGAGTATTTTGTTTCAGGGAAAATATGGTCATTCAGTGGAATAGAGGACTTTCAAGCATTCTTGAGGGAAAAAACAGAGTTGAATAGAAAATTTGACATTCAGACACAAGAAGCAAGAGATGCTTGAGAAGGTAAACAGGGAAAAGAAATCAAAAGGAACTTATCAAAGTTGAACTATTTACATTCCTACATGGAAAAACAATAACTGTAACTGATGAAACCTTTCTTAGTATGAAAATAGTTGAAGAAGGGTATATGGGCATATGAATACATATGTGAATATGTGTATATATGTTTACAGGCATACATGGATAGAGGGCACAGGTTGAATTTGGTGAGAAGGGAATGACACTTAAGAGGTGAAGTTAAGAGTTAAGAGAGGAATGTGGCAAGTAGATGAGAGATGGGGGGGGGGGTAAACTATCTCATATAGAAGAGGCAAGGGGAAGTGGTTGCAGGGGAGGGGAAGAACAGGAAGGAAAAAAGGCAAAACCATATTCTCATTGAATTTGGCTCAGGGAGAGAATCACATGCATACTAAATGGGATATCTCACCCTGCAGGAGAGTAGGGGGGAGGGGGATGAGAGGGGGGGATGATGGAGGAGAGGGCATGCTGGGGGGAGGGGAGGTTGGAGGCACCCACTTTTGAAGAGGGATCAAAGTAGGGAATGGACCAGGTAGGGGGTTGGATGGGTGGGAGGGAAATAGAGCCATTCTTTTACAATATATCTACTATGGTAATGGTTTGCATAGCTAGACATGTACAACATATACTGAATTGCTTATCTTCCCAGCGGGAGTGGGTGACAAGGGACGAAGGGAATGGATCTGGAATTCAAAGTTTTTAAATTAAATCTTTCAAATATATATATAAATGCTATTATTAATATTATTTTACATGTAATTGGGAGATAAGATGTGCAGGCATTGGGGCACAGAGAGTCACCTTGCCGTAATGGAAATGTCAAAGGGGGTATGGGTGAAGATATGGGAGAGAGCAGATTGGATGAGGGGATATCCTGTGGGACTGCTATTCTGGGGTGGTGGGTAGGGGAAAAATGGGGACAAAATTGTAACTCAAAATCTGGCTGAAATGAATGATGTAAACCAGAAGTTAATAAAGCATTTGGAAAACAAACAAACAAAAAAAACAGTAGATTACTATAGTCATTGACTACTGTGTCTTATGTGCCTAATCTATTCCACTGATCCACTACTCTATTCCTCAGCCAGTACCAAGTAGTTTTGATGACTGCTGCTTTATAATACAGTTTAAAAGCTGGTATGGCTGGGCCATCTTCCCTAGCATTTCTTTTCATTAATTCCCTTGATATCCTGGACCTTTTGTTCTTCCAGATGAATTTTGTTACTATTTTTTTCCAGTTCTATAATTTTTTGGTAGATTGATTGGTATTGCACTAAATAGGAAAATTAATTTAGGCATAATTGCCATTTTTATGATGTTAGCTCAACCTAACCACAAGCAACTCATGTTTTTCCAATTATTTCGATCTGACTTTATTTGTGTGAAAAGTGTTTTGTAATTGTGTTCATATAGTTCCTAGGTGTTGTTGGATCCTTTTGAGGGGCCTTCCGGACACCATGTGGCGGGGAGCGCTGAGCAGAACAAAGCACACTTACACAGCAACTCAGGGGGCAACTCCGACTTTATTTCCTGCTCTTCTACATATATAGCCTATCCTACTCAAGCACTTTACATTTTGGCTCTCGGACAATTACAACACCTTTTGCCTTTTAAGATCAAGCACACCTTAACCCCTGGGACTCTTATCTCGTGATTTCTACCCGGAGCAAGGATATTCCTCGTGGATCCGTGGACCTGGATGTTCGTCCCTTAGAACAAGGTGGGGTCAGCTGGGGGCCTAGCAGTCCCTCAAGTGCCTAGAGGGTTAATGGCGGCAAGAGGCCTTGCCATCATCGCCTAAGCCCGGAGGCAGTGCCGTCAGGGGTCCAGGGACTTCTCAAGGGCACTGAGGTAAATGCGTGTTGGCTCTCCCACACCTGGGTTTGTTTTGGCAGGTAGACTCCCAAATATTTTATAATGTCTACAGTAACTTCAATTGGAATTTCTATTTCTTGCTTGTTGTGCTTTGTTAGAAGTATATAGGAATGCTGAGGATTTATGTGGGTTTATTTTATATCCTGCAACTTTGCTAAATTTGTTTATTAACTCAAGTAGTTTTGTACTTGATCAAATTTTTTCTTATGGAGCTCATTTATGGCTTGTTCAATTTCTTTTTCTAAGATAGGGTTATTTAAATATTCTATTGCCTCTTCTATTAATCTGGAAGATTTCTATTTTTGTAAATATTTATCCATTTTACTTGTCAGTTTTACTGGCATATAACTGGGCAAAATAACTCCTACTAATTGCTTTCATTTCATTTTCATTGGTAGCATATTCACCATTTTCATTTTTTATCCTGGTAATTTGTTGTTTATTCCTTCTTTCTTTATTGCTTTTTGGAGGGGAAGGCAGGGCAGTTGGGGTTAAGTGACTTGCCCAAGGTCACATGGCTAGTTTTATGTTAAGTGTCTGAGGGCGAATTTGAACTCAGGTCCTCTGGACTCCAGGGCTGGTGCTCTATTCAGTGTTCCACTTAGCCACCCCTGTTGTTGTTTCTTAAATCAAACTAACCAATGGTTTATCTATTTCATCAGGTTTTTGTTTTTATTTTTTCATAAAACCAACTCCTAGACTTATTAGTTCAGTGGTTTTCTTACTTTCCATTTTACTAATCTCTCCTTCAATTTTTCAGGATTTCCATTTTGGTGCTTACTTGGGGATTTTTAATTTATTCTTTTTCTAGTTTTTTTTTTTTAACTTATGTCCAATTAATTCATTGATCAGCTCTTTCTCCTTGACTGATGTATGCATTCAGAGATATAAAGTTTCCCCTAAGTATTGCTTTAGCAGCATCCCATAAATTTTGGTATGTTATCTCATTGTCATTATCTTTAATGAAATTATTGTTTTTATGATTTGTTCTTCAATCCATCTGTTCTTTGGAATGAGTTTCAAAATAATTTTTAATCTATGCATCCATGGCCCTTTAGTGAATTTTTATCACATTATTATCTGAAAAGGGTGCATTTACTGTATCTGCTTTTCTGCATTTGCTTATAGGATTTTTATGCTTTAATACCTGATCAATTTTTGTGAAGGTTCCATGTCCAGCTGAGAAAAAGGTATATTATTTTCTTTTCCCATTCAATTTTCTCCAGTCATCTATTTAACTCCTTGTATTTAACTCTCATTTATTTTATGATCAGACTTGTCTAGCTCTAAGAGAAAGTTGAGGTCCCTCACTATTACAGCTTTATTTCCTCCTGTAACTCATTTAACTTTTCCTTTAGGATTTTGGATACTAGGCCATTTGGTGCATATGTTTAGTATTGATATTAGTTCATTGTCTATGGTACTTTTTAGTGAAATGTTTCCTGCTTATCTCTTTTAATTAGTTTTATTTTTACTTTTGCTTTGTCTGAGATAATCATTGCTACCCTTGCCTTTTTATTTCAGTTGAAGCATAATAGATTTTGCTCCAGCCCCTAATTTTTAGCTGTCTTTTTCAAGCTTTTTCCTTTAAAAAAGAAAAATTGTTTTACACAGCCAATCTCTGCCTTCCCACGTTTCCACTCCAGCCCCTTCCCACTAATTGAGAACACAAGTAAAACAAAATTCAATTTAAGGATATACAGTCGATTGAAACAAATTTCCTTTTTGGCCATGCTCCCCCATCCCCCTCCCACACACATTTTTTTCTCACTGTACTCTGGGCCCTTCACCTCTCTATCAATGAATATATAGCATGTTTCATCATCCTCTGGAATCCTGGTAGGATCATTATATTGATAAGAGTTCAGTACAATAGTATTCCATCACATTTAAATACCATAACTTGTTTATCCATTCCCCAATTTATGGGCACTCCTTTAGATGCCCATCCTTTGCTACCTCAAAATGAGGAATATTTCTGTACATCTAGTTTGTTTTCCTTTAAGACTAACCTCTCCCTTAATAGTCTCTAATTCTTTTTTTTTTTTTTGCTTTTTGGAGGGCAATTGGGGTTGACTTGCCCAAGGTCACACAGCTAGTTTTGTGTGTGTGTGTGTGTGTGTGTGTGTGTGTGTGTGTGTTGTGTCTGAGGCCAGATTTGAACTCAGGTCCTCCTGACTCCAGAACCGGTGCTCTATTCACTGCACCACGTAGCCACCACTCTCCCTCTAATTCTTCCTCCTTCTCTCTCCCCTTTCCCTCCTATTTTCCTGTAGAGTAAAATGAATTTTTATACCCACCTCTGTGAGCGTGTGTCTGTGTCTATTTTTCCATTTTTTGAACAGGTTAGATAAGTGAGATTTTTGGCTATAATCCCAAATCTTTCTGGAATAGTGTATTCCAAGTTCTCTGCTGCTTTATAGTGATGGCTGCTAAATCATGTATGATCCTAACTGTGGCTCCATGGTACTTGAATTTTTTCTCTTTGCAAAATTTTTTCTTTGACCTGGAAGCTCTGGATTTTAGCTATGATGTTCCTGGGGGTTTTCATTGGGAGGTTTCTTTCAAAAGGTGACCAGTGGCTTCTATTTCTACTTTATCCTCTACTTCTAAGGTATCTGGGCAGAAATGGAATGTTTGGGCTCTTTTTTTTTTTTTTTGGTCATGTTCTTCAGATAGTCCAATGATTCTTAAATTTTTCCTCCTTGATCTATTTTCCAGGTTAGTTGTTTTCCTATGAAATACTTTACATTGTATTCCTTTTTTCCCCAATTTTTTTTTACTTTGTTTTAATATTTCTTGTTGCCTCATGAAGTCATTGGCTTCTATTTGGTCTATTTTAATTTTCGAGGAGTTTTTGATTGGATAAGATTTTGTATTTCTTGTAGCAAGCTATTAATTCTTTCCAATTCTTTCTTCCATAGCTTTCATTTCTTTTCTATTTTTTTTTCCTCAAGCACTCTCATTCCATTTATAAACATTATCTTCTAACTCCTTTTTTAAACTCTTGCTTCATCTCTTCCAGGAATTCTAATTGATCTTGTCTTCAAGCTGTTTTTCCCCTTAGAGGTTTTGTTTGTAGATGTTTTGGAGTCACTTTCTTCTGCATTTGTGTCTTAAGCATCCCTGCTATTATAATAGCTCATTGTGGTAGGGTTATTTTTTTAGTTTGCCCCTTCTTCCAAGGCTCTGAGGCTCTTCTGGAGGGAAGTTCTGGGCCTGGGTCCTGCTGCTGCTTTCTTGGAGTTAATTGTTATGTTATTCCAGGATCTCAGGACAGGCTGGAGGCTGGTAAGCTTTTGGTGTTACCAAAGGAGTCTAATCCAGGAAAGTCTTGTTTGTCCCACTGTAATAAGCTATGCAAGTTTCTGACCTGGGTTTGGGTCTGAGTTAAGGACAGAGCTCTGCTAAACTCTGTCTCTAATCAACCAGACAGAAAGCTCTGGTAATTTGAAGTAGTAGAACTGTAAGCTCTCCTTTGTTCTGGGTTACATACTTGGTTGTTCCTCTGCGAATAGGACTAGACAATAGAAAAGAGACCCTGCTCCAAGTTTGGAGTTTGAGCCACACCACTCCTGCTACTGGCTTATGAACTTCTTCCTTTTTTAAAAAAAAATTAATTTATTTTTAGCTTTCAATATTCACTTTTATAAGATTTTAAGTTCTAAATTTTCCCCTCTCTCTTTCCTCCCCCCTCCCAAGACGGCATGAAATCTGATATAGGCTATACATGTATAATCATATTAAACATCTCCACATTAGTCAGGTTGTGAAAGAAGAATCAGAACAAAAGGGAAAAACCATGAGAAAGGGAAAAAAAAAGAAAACTATGCTTCTATCTGCATTCAGACTCCATAGTTCTTTCTCTGGATGTGGCTAGCATTTTCAATCACGAGTCTTTTGGAATTGTCTTAAATCAATGCATTACTGAGAAGGGCTAAGTCTATCAAAGTCGGTCATCACACAATGTTGCTGTTACTGTGTACAATGTTCTCTGGCTTCTGCTCAATTCACTCAGCATCAGTTCATGAAAGTCTTTCCAGGTTTTTTGTAACTCACTTGCTCATCATTTTTCATGGAACAATAGTATTCCATTACATTCATATACCACAAGTTGTTCAGCCATTTCCCCAGTTGAAAGGCAAACCCTCAATTTCCAATTCTTTGCCACCACAAGAAGAGCTGCTATAAATATTTATGTACATGTGGGTCCTTTTCCCTTTTTTATGAGCTCTTTGGGATACAAGACTAGTAATAACTTCCTCCTTTCTTGATACACATTGAAGACATCCCTATTCCCTCTTCCATCTTTGGCTCTGCTTCATCTTTTTCCTTTTAAAAAATATTATTTATGCAAGTATTTATCTCCCTCTCCTCTTCCAAATGAATAAAAAAAATTTTAACTGTCACAATATTCATAATCAAATTAAACAAATCCTTATGTTGGCTGGCCATGAACAAAAATATATGTGATTCTGCACTTTTAAATCCATCACTTCTCTGGCAGGAGATGGAAGACTTACTTTTACTTTTCTGACTGGATTCAAGGTCTATTATTGCATTGATGAGAGTTCTAGTCTTTCAAAGTTGTTTTTCTTTATAATGTTGTCATTGTGTAAATTGTTCTAGTTCATTCTACATCAGCTCATAGGTCTTCTCAGTTTCCTTTCAAACCATCCATTTCATCATTTTTTATGGAACAATAGTCCACTGTGCACATACATTTTGAGTATTCTCCAATAGGTAGGTATTCCCTTAATTTCAAATTTGGGGCTTTTTAAAAAGCTGTTTTTGTAGATGTGGGTCCTTTCCCTCTTTCTTTGTTATCTTTCAGGGGATAGGCCTAGTAATTGTCAAAGGGTATGCACAAGTTACTAACTCTGGGCATAGTTCTAAATTGCTTTCCACGGTAGCTGGATTTTAAGCTCCAATACTGCAACTGTGTATCTGATTTGCCCCTGTCCTTCCAACATTTGTCATTGTCCTCTAGTCATCTTTGCCAATCTAACAGGTGTGAGGTGGAATCTTAAGATAGTCTTAAAACCAGTTTGTTAAATATATTGGATATATCTTTGGAAGAGAAACTTGTGAAGATTTCGTCCCCAATTACTTGTTTCCCTTCTAATTTTAACTGCATTAGATTTATACAAAAACTTTAATTTTATAAAACCAAAACTGTCCATTTTGTCTTCTATGCTTCTATTGCTTGTTTGGTCATTTAAACTCTACCCCATCCACAGATCTGATAGGAAATGTGTTCTTTGATCATCTACTTTGCTTATGATGTCACCTTTATATCCAAGTTACATATCCATTTATCTTGGAATATAGTGGGAGATGTTGATCTATTCTATTCCTAATGTTCTGCCAGACTTTTCTAGTCTTTCCAGCAGTTTCTGTCAAATAGTGAGGCTTGACCCCAAAATAACAGGAGTCATCCCAGTCCCCAAGACCTAGAGGCATGATCCCAGAAAAGAACTATTTCCTGAGGAAAATCATAAACTACAAGAAACAAGACAGTCACTAGAAGTAAATAATGCTAGGAGTCAGCAAGTTGGGTTCAATCCAGCTTTGATCTCACCTTGCAGTGAGAATTCTGTAATCACACTTCTATGAGATCAGAGAGCCAATTTCTACAGTGAGGAAGAACAATTCCTGGCTTTCTCCTTGTCTGGGTTGGTGTAAGCACCCCTGGGGTCTAGAATCAGTGACAAAATCAGAGTTTGGAGGATATTCAGTAGGGATCACCTCCTCAACAAAAGGTCATCAAAATGAGAAGTGATTAAAAAAAAACAACCCAAACTCTTAGAAGGTAGGTATCATAGATGGGGACCTTTATGAGAAAGAATTCCAACTTCTGTCAGTCTTTCCTTCTACCCTTCCCCAGAAGCAAGCAGCAGGACTCAACGTGGCTTTACTGCTGCCACCAGGGAAAAGGAACAATGACTAGAAGAACCAGTGGTGGGGAAAGTGAATCTAGAAATTTGAATAACAGAAAAATGCAGGATCCTCTATTAGTCCAAGTTCTCTTTTTCCTCAATGTACCTAAGCCTACCCTCCTAGGGAAGGCTCAAGTAGCAAGATACCTCCAACTAAAATCATTTGGCATGGCTCAGGTGAAGTCTAGGCCTTGCTGGAGAACCATTTTTTTGGAGAGGAAAGCATTTCCCATTGGAGGAAACCATCTCTACTGGGTTGTCTACAGGGAGGGTTAGACATCAATCACAACAAGCACCACACAGCTATTGCTGTCCATTAGAACATTTATTTCTCAGGGAGAAAAAAAAGTTTAAGACAGTCATATTATAGTAGGTAAAATTAGCTTTTGTCTTCTTTACAAGCATAGATTTCTCTTTGTTTAATTACCTCTCTTATACCATCTGATATAAACAATTCTAGAAAGCAAATAAAGTCACTTTCTACAATAAATAGAGCATCGTGTGCTTCTTCACAGCAGACTTGACAGTGACGCTCAGGCCCGGGGCCGCAGCAGGATCTGAGCCAATCCCCATTCTAAAAGATCAGAGATAGAGACAGAGAGACAGAGAAAGGGGCAGGGGAGGAAGCCCCAAGGTCTTAAAACACAGGTTTAGACACAGGTCACAAAGTCCACAGCTCATCGACTACCTGGGGGAAAGCATTGGCTCCTTTCAATAAAATGGCACTCACTGTGTGAGTTTAAAAGACCCAGCCACACAATTGGGGGTTGGGGGGTGGATGGGGGGGACTTTCAAGGAGGGAAACAATAGGCCTGAATAATTTAGAACAATATCTTACAACTATGTACATCACGTCCTTCCCTATCCACACGGCTCTAGGCATTATATTATTTTACAAAAAACCCAAACCCCAGCCATCCTTTCAATGGTACAGACCTGCTCTGTTGGTTTACCCTTAAACTCTGGCTCATGTCCCAAATGTATAAGTAGTGGTGGGTGGGTATTTTGTTTGTTTTCTTCCCTTTTAAAAAGTCGACTGAGTAGAAATGGCAGTGATCTCCCCCCAGGATTTCATTTCATCCAAAATTCCCCTATGAAAAATTTAAAACAATTAAAAAGAACGACAGGTTAAAAAGCAACGCAGTGCTTGGTGGTCAGCAACCAGGCCCTGTGACTTTGGTGCTAGATTGTAGTGGGGAAACAACTCGGGATTGGGGGCAGAAGAGAACAGATATCAACACTTCTGGTTGACATTCCAAGTTCACAGTTTTTTAGGGATTGGGGAGGTGAGGGAGACACTGAAATGAAAGGTTTTTTTGCAGGGTTTTATCATCCCCTCCACCTGAGGATTCTGCTGCAGGAGTAACAGGGAGGAGAAAGGCTGTGAAGAGCAGGAGAGGGACAAAAGGTACTGCTGGCACAACTTGAGGGCCCAGCAAGCAGGGACCCTATCCACGATGGAGGACAAAGTTGGTGAAAAGAGGAAAGAAGTGACTGGGAAAAGGGGAAGGGAGTATCAGGACAGACACAGCCAGAGGGCAATAAAAACTTATCTGCTAATGACATCCAGTGTCTGAGGAGGGAAGGGTTCTTCCCTATAATGCTATTCTTCTCTCATAAAGCTAGAAAGTGAAGAAGTCTATCACTGCAGCTTTGTCTATGCCTCAGCTACCCCAGGGAAAAAAACACCACCACAGGATGATAAGACACCTGCACTCTTAGGGACCAAATTAATGAAGTCTAACCCCAGAGGCAATGTGTCTATTTCCTGCTTCTGTTTCCCTGGGGGTAGATGTTGGGATTACAGATGTTTTACTAGTTTCTGTCCCAGTGTCCTAGACAGGGCCACACCTAGTGACCCTGCCCTTTATAGCAGCCAGATTTATAAAGAAACTGGGACTTTAAAAAATAATTTAGTTTGGTGAGAATTTCTATCAATTTGGCACAAGAGAGTAAGCAAAGGAGCAAGAGTGTAAGCAAGTGAGAGAAGAGGGGAGAGAGGAAATCTTACAGAACAAGTGATAGTGAGTGAGCAGCAGAGGGGGGTGCACAAGAGGGGCTCAGCGAGATTTTCCATGGGACCCTAGTGTATCTACAGCACCTCTGGGATCCAGGTCAGATCCTTGCCCAATCCAAGGTGCAGTGGCAGGGATGGGAGCAGCCCCGTGGGAATCAAGCCCAGGAGCTGTCTTCCACAGCAGGTTTATCTCCACAGCAGGGCCCACATCCCATCTACTGTCCCTGCCTCCAGCCGGCTCTTCAGTAAATCATCCTCTGAAGGAGCTCGGCTAGGAATTTTTGGCACATGATAGGGCCGACCATGGGAGTCATTTCCCTATGGATTCTTCAGGCTCCAGCCCCCTATCCTCCACAGCACCAGGGAGAGGCTGTCTGCCATTCGTCCCACCATGGGGAGGGCAGGGTTCCCCACTCCAGGATCAGAGGCAAAGGCAGGCAGGCCACATCCCACTCCCTTACAGGTAACCAGAGGTGACAAAAGGATGGTGGCCCCGAACCCGGCTCAAGTGGATCATGGCACGGTCATAGGCCACTTGCACAGACTTGCGAATGCTGGTCTTGCGGCCCTCCAGCATCTTCAATTTGTCCACTGTGTCTTCCACTCCTAGGGGGAGGACTTTGTCCCGAGGAAGCCACTGCCTGCAACCCAAACATAAGACCAGTCCTGCTTACCAGGAAGCCCAGGCCACAGGGAGGTACTTTGATGAATATTCTCTCCAAGTCCCTTTTTAATGTGGAAGAAGGGCATAAGAGAATCTATTAATACGAATTACCTTTATTAATGCTCCCATGGCCATCAATACTTGGTTTCTCTGTCATCTCCCTTCATACTTCTCATATCATTTCTAATCTAGAGCCCCACTCCCAGGAAAGCAGGACAGAGAGGTTAAGCCCCACAAAGCTGGAGTGAGAGCCAAAGGATGTGGTATGGTGAGAGACAGAACCCTGATGGAGATGAAATGAAGACAGACAAACCCTGAAGGGTATCTCAGGAGAGGTTTACAAAATAGAATTTAAAACAAATTTTTAAAAAGCCAGAGTGATGAGTGATAGGAGTCCAGAGGTGCAGGACTGGAGATAATTGAACCTAGCTTGTTCCCAAGGCCTTTAGGGGATTAAATCTGCTTGAAAGGTTGTCAGTGCCCAGAACTGGAGACCCATCTAGCCAGGCCCATCTGCCCCTAGTTATGACAAGCAGAGCCATCCCTATGGTTTGGTCCCAGCAAGCTGGCTCCACAGTATTGCATTAATCAAGTAGCTAAAAACAGGGTCAAAAGAGTGTCAAAAGGACAGGAAGATGGCACCTCCAGCCAGCACCAAAAAAGCTCTAAGTCATTCGTAACAGTAATTTCCTAGCCTCCCTCCTGCTCTTCTAGCCATTGAGGCAATGTGGCTGGGACAGAGGCTGAATGCCCAGGTCATTACGACTAGGCCAGTCTCCAAAAGCAATGAGAAAAAAAGGTTCCCCAGGCCAATGAGCAGCATCCATGAGAAGCACTCGCTGATCAATCTCACCTCTTTGGAGATAAAGTGGCACAGGAGAAAATGCAGGGAAAGCACACTGGAGAAGGGGGAGACAGCAGGTCGGGGGGCCACTCACCAGGTCCGCTTGTTGTCAAAGAAGAGGACAAGGAAGAGCTTCTCTCCAGCCTCTACTTGCTTCTGCTCCCCCAGCTTGAGCACATCCAGCGGGGGGACAGGAATAGGCACGCCGTTGTGCAGAAGGCCCTCACGGGGCATCTTGGGGTCGATAATCTTGGAAGAAATAAAGAACAAATGGTACCCCAGGAAGAAGAGTGGGGTCAGCAAGTCTTCTCATACAAGGAGTGATGCTCTTAGTTGTTCCCTGCCCACAACTACATTTACAGAGGCCTTAGTGACTCTGTCTGCTCTAGTCCTCATTGCCCTAGAAAGGGAATCCTAAACACATTCCCTTTTAGAGGGCTCATCATCCTAAAGCTCCTTGGACCCCCTCAGCACGAGCCTGCTCCCCGAGAAGTATTGCATATGGTATAAAGGGACATTTTGGGCAAGTTCCTTAATGTGGGGACTCATAACTGAATGAGACTGCTCTTGACGGGGTGAGGTGAACAAATAGTCCTCTTCATTTCTTATATTCATTTGGGCAAAGAGCCAGGACCAGTTGTTTTTTTTTCCTGTCTTTTTTTCCTTTTAAATCATCACAATTCATTTCAGTGAGCTGAGGCATCTCAGACACATGAAGGTCTTATTTGTGTAGCAGAGGGAGGTAGCCATGTACTAGGAGATAATAGGTTAATGGTACAAATTTAGTTAACACTATTGTGAGAAGTATATTTCATAGACATATTCACCTACATCAGCGTATCACAATCTTCCCTGTTAAGGGTCTCAATTGCTTTGACCTCAATGACCTCAACAATTTTGGCCAAAACAACATTATAGAAAGACATTTGGCGTTCCAAAAAGGGACTTTATTTGCTCATACAGAAGGTCCAGTTTATAGGGCTGAGGATCAGAGCATTAATAGAAAAAAGGTTGTTACAAACAGAGTTAATGCAAAGAAATAAGTCACTGGGAATGCCCCCAACATAATGTAAGATATTCCTCAAGGGCAGGGACTCTTTATTTTTGTTTTTGTATACCAATGCCTAATGTAGAGCCTTGCTCGTATGAGACATTTAATAAATGTGCAGATGTCTTATACTCCCCACGTCCCCATTAATCAGACTTTAAAAGTTCATTGTTACATTGGTCCTAATCCTATCCCTACCATCTTCATAGCAACAATCCCTTTGCTTTGCCTGGTGTTTTTCTGCTTCTCAAGGTTCTCTCATATCTGGGTTTGTTTTTTTTTTTTAAGTTTTAACATTTAACAGATGAGCAAATGGAGACTCAGCTGCTATGTGGTGATGGACTTGTCACACAGAACCAGACCTCCTAATCTCCCTGTTTTCACTCCACCAGGCCAGCCACTGCCACCTCCTCCTCACTCCCTGTTCTGCTACCTCCAGAGACTAAGAACGGCTGGCCATTCTTCTCTGTATAATAAGCCTACTGGGACTTAGATAATCTGGCTGAGAAAAGCTCTAGAGACTAATCTTTTCTCATAAATTGCTCCTCACTCACCTCTGGATCTTTGCCTCTCTCTCTCAATTCCTCTTAAGATATAGACCTGAAAACAGGTAAAAGCCTCCCCTAGGAGAACAGCAATAATTACTCTTAGGAGGACTGGACGTTCACCCAGCTGGGCATTCATTCCAAGCCATGCTTCTTAGACTGCAGAACAATCAGTTGAGCCCCAATGTGTGCAGACCCCAGATGACAGGACATACTTTTGATTACTGATTTATATTAGAATTCCTCCCATATTTTGTCCTCATTAAAGATCACATAAGAAGGTGTGCTCTGCACTCTTTGGTTTACATCCCAAAAAGCAAGCAAGCTATTCCAATGGGGCTTAGAGGACTTACAAATGGGTAGCTCAAAAATCTGTTCCAAGTACATAAGCAAAAGAAAAAATCTGCAATTCCTATGTTGTCGTTTCAAACTTCTTAAGAAGCTAAGTAATATATTAGCCCTTTTTCATCTTCCACAAAGTCACTAGCCTTCAAGCCCATTCTTCAAATGTCACAAGTTTTGGAAGCCTTATTATAAGGCCTTTGGCCCTAAGCTCCATGCAGACCCTCCCTCTCCTCTAAGCCTGGACCCCCTTGTTGTCAGTTATAACAAGATGAAAAATATTGATTCTGTACCTGGCACAAATATTCTAAATTTCTTATTCCACACTTGGCTGTGTAGCCAGAGAGGGCTGTACTAGAAACTAGCCAACCAACATTCAGTAAGTGCTTACTATGTGCCAGGCACTACGCTAAGTGTTGGAATCAGAGGTTTTGAGCCTGCCCTGGTCACTCTCTTGCTTTGGGACATTCAAAGTAGATCACTTTACATCTCTGAAAACACACCTGTTTTTTCATCTGCCCTACTTAATTCTCAGTACTGCAGGTGCAGGTCAACTAAGAACAACTGCTATGGAAGAGCTTTGAAGAGTGGAGAACATGCAAGAGATCATCACGTTTAGCAAGGAGCAGAGCACAAAAGCCCTGCTGGAGGAAATGCCCAGACATTAAATGCCTGAGTTCATTTCATAAGTATTGACACTTTTAACAGTCTGAGGCACTCCAGACTGGGGCACAAGCTTTCTCTGGTGACCAAGGTCCCAAGTCACGGCTATTTTTATGAGGTAAAAATCCCAAGGGCAGAAAGAACCCGGGGGCAGACACTCACCAAGGCAGGGTAGGAAGGATAGCCTCGGCACTTGGCCCACACCAGCTCCAGGGGCTCCAAGTCAGCATTATCTTCCAAGGGCATCAGGAGGCTTCTGCCTGGGGGGTGGGGGTAGGGTTAGATAGAAGAGACAGTTGACTCAAAATGATTCTCAGATTACACAGTAACACCCTACCCCCACCCACTGAGGTGGCCTGTGTAGCCTAGGAGTTTGCAAGTAAAATTTCTCCCCTTCCCTAAAGTTCTTTATAAAAAGAAATTCCTTTAAGGTCTGAGACCCAGTCCAACTCAGTAAACTACCCACAAAGATGCCCCAATTGGTCATTGAGAATTTAATTGTTTCATCACTGCAGGGTAAAGAAAAGGCTTACTGGAAAAGCTAAGCAAGCTCTCCATTCCCCCCCCATTCCATGATCCCAACCTGGATTTCTCATCAGCACAGTGGCTTAGCACCTCTATCTGCAAAGTGTTCACAGCAGTGGCTGGGTGTTGCCAGGAGATAGAAGCCTGTGTAGGAGGCACCAAATTGACTTGCAAAAGGACTCTTGGTATGACAACACCCTACCCATCTCCCCAGGGATAAAACCTATAGCTCAGGTAGTTGCTGCAGGGTAGGGACAGGCCAAGCAAACCAGAAGTTTGTGTCTAGGACAGGGAGAGTCTTAAAGACTGCCGGGTCTTGAGGTACATTGTTTATTATTTGCACACTCTGTCCATATATACGTGTTGGAAGAGAAACCCCAAAGAAAGCATAAGATGGCTTTAACAACTCCCTTTGCACTATGACAATGCAGAATCACATGTGAAAAGGACAGGTTCTTTCTTACCTCCCACTTCTAGAAGTAGTACAGGCTCAGATTCAACAAGGAAATGGAACAAAGCTCCAGAGAGGAAGATAATTTTTTTTTAGACCTTTCCTGCTTCTGTTCCTAACCTCTTAGAAATCTGAGCCCTCTATATACAAACCTACCCATTTTTAAATTCTTTTTGAGGAATTTACTTAAAAGTTTTGACAGAATCAAAGACTGATGGAGCAGAAAGGACCTTAAGAATCAATGAATGAAACCTTTCCCTGAAGCAACAGCTCTTGTGATAGGAACTACCTCCCAAGGCAGTTTCAGTCCTTTTAGGAATCACTAATTGTTAGGAAGTGCTTCCTATGTCAAGCTAAAACCTGCCTTCTCTGAAATGTCCACTTATCAGTCCTAGTTTTGCCCTTTGGGACCAAGAAGAATAATCTAATCCTTCCATGTGAAAAACTATCAAATAGTTGAACCATATCCCCATCTAATGCTTGTCTTTTCCCAGCTAAATATCAGTTCCTTCAACTTCCCATAGCTTTCAAAATGCTTAGCATTTTGGTTTTTCTTCTTTGAAGATCTCTACCTCTTAAAATGTGGCACCCAGGAGAGACCTACTAGTTAGTGGTTCAAAAAGGATAAGGAAGGAGTTAAAAGTACTGGCTAAAGATAACAACATTGAACTGTGCTTACTCTGCTCTTCTCCCAAATCATGAAGAGCTGGAGAGCCAGTTGTACTGCAATGAGCAGTACAACAAGAAGGATACATCTCTCCAAAGTGGAAGAATGAAGTTCAGGTGGCTGATTTCCCAAAGTACATATGGCAACACAGGCCCTCAGAAGAGCCCACTACCACAGAAGCTGACTCCTCAAATCTGGCCTGAACCATGGGTCTCACCTGAGCTGCTGTAGTCTGAGTCTCCATTTACACCTTCCAGAAAAGGGACTCGAGAAAGAGCTGGTTTCCCACGGCTTCGTTTTGGAGGAGTCAGACCACTGTGTAGACAAGAGCAAAGAGCAAACAAAACCATGACAAACCAACAATTAAGATGTTTCGTGCTTCTGACAGGTGGGACTCATAGCCATTTTCATTCCTTAATGTATTTCAATCTTCAATACGGAAACACAATGGAGTACAAGAAAATTGCTAGAGAGCTGATATGCCTAAAATCCATGAGAATCCAAAACAAGCAGCTGTGGACCTGGAAGGGACCTTAAGAAATAATCTTGTTCATTCCTTAGTCTCTAGGCACCACACACACACACACACACACACACACACACACACACACACACCCCTTTCCCAAGAAAATGAAAAGGTGATGATTCCACGGCCACCTCTAGTTTCCCATTCTAGAGTCTCAGTGTTCTTGCTCACTAACTAGAACTGAAGCTATTCAAGTTATTTTCTCTTAAATGGATGAGAATAAAAATGTATTTTGAGTTTTCAGATTTCAAAAAGAAATAAGACACTCTTCTTTAATAAGTAAAGATTGGCTTCTTTAAAGCTAAAAACCAGGTCAACAAAACACGTGCAGATAAAGATATAGGTTTCTTGGGGAAATGCTAAATAAAATTCCGATGCAAAGAGCACTGGACTTTGAATCAAGAGAAGATCTGAGGATTCCAAACCCATCCCTACAGCTTTCCTTTAGTTATATGACTTGAGCAAATCATTTTCCATTTTTAGGCCAGTTGTCTTGATTCATAAAAATGAAAGGTTTAGTCTACCTAATTTCTAAGATTCCTTCCAGCTCCTGACATTAATTGCTCTATAATTCTAAGTATGATACTTAAGCAATAACATAAAGTAAATATATTCTGGATGAATGGGGCAGTGGATATATTCGTGGATCTGCAGTCAGGAAGACCTGAGTTCAAGTTCTACCTTACACACTTACTAGTTGTGGGGCCTTGGGCAAGTCACTTGATCTATATCTACCTCAATCTGTAAAATAAGGATAAAAGCATCTACCTTCCCAGGTGCAGATCACACTTTGCAAATCTTAAAGTGCTATATAAATACTATTATTAGTTATTTTTTCTTTGCTTTTTTTTTTTTTTTTGGAGGGGGGAAGGTAGGGCAATTGAGATTAAGTAACTTGCCCAAGGTCACATGGCTAGTTTTTGTGTTAAGTATCTGAGGCTGGATTTGAACTCAGGTCCTCCTGACTCCAGGGCTGGTGCTCTACTCACTGCACCACCTAGCCGCTGCTATTTTATTAGCTACTAAAATGAACTAGAATCCTTCAAGGACCAGGATTCGATGTTTATGCCAAAATTAAGGCCAATTAGATTTATGTGCCAAAGACTGCATTCATCCCTCCAATCACCTTGCAAATGGAACCAGGTGAAGTAACATGACAGCTCACTAAAGATCCATCTGGAAAGACACACAAACATCCATCCTAAACATCAAAACCCTTTACTGTCACTTTCACATCCTTCATTATCAGGAGAGGATCTGTGATCTCATTGATATGGATATTCCCTCCATTCCTGCTGACCCATCCTCTGATATTTTAGGCCACATTCCCCTAAGCTGTCCAGAGTCCACTCATCAAACCTAGCACCTTGCTCTACATTTTACATTATGCAAATACCAAGCAAGCTCATGGATATTGATGGATTCTCCCTCAACAGTATCCTTTAAGGCCTTCCCCTTGCACATATCTTCACTGGTAATGGGGCGCACCCCACACCTTCTAGGGTGCTAACCACCTTGTGCTTCAATTTGGATTCTTCAATTTATGGTACACAGATACACCTAATAAGGATGGGCCTTGGTTTCAGGGAGAACCTTGAGAGTCATTAAAAACTCTGAAATCCCCGAGAGGCAATCCTCTTCAACTCTGGGCCCAACTCATTTCCCAAGTCTACATAACACATAACCATATACTCTTTCAAGCACACATATTTTTTATATATACATATATAATGTTATATATTAACATATTTTACATAAATGTTTACTTATATATAAAACATACACATAATCACTTCTCGGATCTGGGGTTGATTTCAGAATTTATCAAAACAAAGAAATAAACATTCTCAGAGGCTTCACATTTATTATGTCCTTTAACCAAGGAAAATATATTAAATAGATTTTCAGAATGAAGAAATAGAACACAAGCTGGTTCCAACCATTTCACACAGCAACCTTGTATTGCTGAATTTCTGGGAACAGTGTAGTTCCCCTAAGAGTACATATTTTGTATGGAAAAAGGAAGACTTTGTATTTCTTTAACTCTAGGTTCCTCTTCCTGCATAACTTACACTTGTGGCTTTCCTTCAAGGCATGTAAAAGCACACCATGCTACCAAGAAAGGCAAAAAAATAAATAAAACCAAAAAACCCTTATGTTTCAACAAGTGTGCATTCTTCAGTCTGTTGCGCTTTCCTTTCTTCTCTAGACTGCCAGGGAGAGGAGGCCAAAAAGGAAGAACATGACAGGCCCCAAATCTTTACCATATTTGAGAGTGATGTGAAGAAATGTGAAGTGGGGGGTGGCTAGGTGGCACAGTGAATAGAGCAGCGGCCCTGGAGTCAGGAGGGCCCAAGTTCAAATCCAGCCTTGGAACACAAAAACTAGCCATGTGACTTTGGGCAAGTCACTTAACTTCAATTGCCCTCCAAAAAGAAAAAAAATGTGAAGTGAGAGACTGAGTTGCAAACTTTGAGGCAGGAAGAACAACAAAAATCTTACAGCAGCACTTCCAAGAATCAATCTACTGCTAATGTAGATAAATGTAAAAAAAAAAATCATTCTCTATGTGGAAAGGTAAGAATAATCAATTGAGGATAAGACTGAAGGTGAGGGAAAAAATGCAATTTAAGAAATACGTAGGAGCAGACTTCTCAGCAAGAGCCTGTAAGAGTAGAATCTGAATGGCATTGAAAAAATGGCATGAAAAGACCAAAAAGGTAAAGTCACTTTAAGCTGCAACTGCTGATTATCCTATCACCAATAGGCAGAAAAATACAAAGAATCTTGAGAGTACCAGTACTAGCATCTCCATCATCGGTACTACTCCCACCCCAGCTCAACCCTCATGGCCATCATCAGGGAAGTCAACTCCTGTAGAGAAGGCACCAGTCAGCCCCACCAAGGGTCAACCAACTATCACACAAATGGCAGGCATGTGAGCCTAGTTAAAATAGTAAGGGACCCTGGGAATGATACAGGAAGCAGGATGGCCAGGCAGGTCAATCCACCATCTTCCCTCAAACCATAATGGAGTTAGTCAAGGACCCTGAACCCAAGAACTTTGGGAATGGCAATGCCAAAGTCATCATCCTAGGAAAAAAACTCCTTTGGGGATGCAGCATGGCAACTGCTCCTAAAGGTTACAGTTACATCTACTGAAGTTCGAAAAAGAGAGTTCTTGTCACCAAAGTCTTTAACACTATCAAATGGTTCAACATCAACAACTGCTAATTTTCTAACAAAATGACATTAAAGAAGAGGCAATACCATCTGTTTTGCTGCTGCACCCTAAGAACTACGGAACTTTTCCAAGTGACTTGAAGCTGAAACCCCCATGTCTCTTTTCCTCACTAGAATGTGAACTCCCAGAAAGCAGGTATTGTATTAATTTTCTATTTGTGTTCCTAGTGCTAAATAGCGCTTTGCATACAGTAAGTAATAAATGCTTCATTCATTCATCAGAATGTGACTGTCGCTGAGAGGCTCCTGATGTAGGAGGCTTAAAATCAGAACTATAAACAGATGCTAAAGAAAATAAACATACCCTAGAACTTTTGAGAGATCTTTGATAGGAAGATGAATTGCATGATATTCATCAAAGGCTCTCTAAACTGAGAAACTGAAAAGAGTTATGATCTAGGTTCTTGGTATTTGGTATTGTTAACTCATTTGTTACAAAATAGCAAAGCAAAGTATAACTTGTCTGCATTGTTTTTGTAAAAAGAGGCTCAAAGTTTGTTGTGTTTTCAAAACTGCTCATTAATTTCTATCCAGAACAGAAAATAGTTTCTCTGTATCTTGTGGACAGGTGGAATATCAAAATCTAGTTCTACTTCACAGCATATGCAATTAGTCAGTACAAGGACATCTATGTCTTTAAAGGCTATAACAACCATAGAAACAAACAGTATTTTCTAATCCAACTATTAATATTCTAAGCAATCTGTTATTTCATTTTGTTAAATGAAACCGAGGTTAGGATTCCTAATCCCATTTAACAAATGTCTCAGAGGTGATTTCTGATTAAGCTAGTCCATTAGATATCTGCACATAAAAAACATAATTGGTTTTTAAATTTTTGTGAAACATATACACATTGAGCCCTCCCATACTAACGAAACAGCTCTATAATTTGTCCACCAAAGTATAACCTAGGCTGGACAATAGATATTCTTTAGTTACTTGGTTGCTCCAACATGGATAGTTAAGGCAAACTTTTATACTGGTTATAGATCTCATTTAGGATACTCTACAAGGTTCCAGGTCTTGATACAGTCTGTAGTACATCATCCACAAAGAGCATCTAGTAGACCTCTCCATCTTTAGGGAATCCCTCTTCTACTTGGATTCTTCATCGGAAATCCTCCACAAGAGAGCAACACCTTTACTGAGTAGACATCTCCCTGTTTTATGTGCCTCTTGTAATCAGATGGTCAAAGTTGATATACCTTTCAAAGAACACTGTTGAATTTCCAGATATAAATGTTAGAGGAGAAAATATTAGGTGGAATTTTGTTATGTCAAACATTTTGCTGTCAAACACAATGAGATCTTGTATTCTTTCCACCTATATTAACTGAATGACAGCAAAGATTTGGGGGCAGCTAGGTGGTGCAGTGGTACACTGGCCCTGGAGTTAGGAGCACCTGAATTCAAATCTGGACTCAGACACTTAACACTTACTAACTGTGTGACCTTGGGCAAGTCACAACCCCAATAGCCCTGCATACCCCGCTCCAAAAAAAGTGATTTGGTATGCTACAGATTATCATTTGTGAAAGTCTCCTTATTCCTTTCTCAAAGATGACCTTGATGTTTATGTGTGTAGAATTTTCATTAAAATGTTTACAAAGATGAGAAAATAAAGAGATAGACTGATAGTCATTAACATTTTTGGTCAAACCATGATTCCTGAGCACTTAATAATGAAAAATGTTACCTACCTCTTGACAGATAATGGCCTCATGGTATATATATATATATATGTGTGTGTGTGTGTGTGTGTGTGTATATCTATGTATATATAGATATATAGATATACACACACATATATGTATATATTTCTGGATATGGATAATACAGGAAATTGTTTTGTTCAATTATGCATATAGTATCAGGGTTTCATTTTTTTTCCAAATGAAGAGATGTAGAGAGAAAAGATTTTTGTTAATTGAAAAAATTAAAACTCAATTAAAAAATATTTTCCTGGTCACCTTACTTTGACAAGGAAGGTTCAAATTTTTTTCCCCAAAGCTTTGGTACCCTCCCCTCTTTCAGATATGTTGAAAATTCAACTCCTCAAAATGGTACCACATATCAATCACCTCCAGAAAGGACCTCCCAGAATATACTTAATCTAGTACATCTGTTCTTTCCATCTTTTTTTTTTTAGTGCCTTTCTACTTTTTCATGCAGAACATGAAGACTGCCATGTTGAGGCCAAATGTGACAGTTTTATTGTTACTGATGGAGAAGAGTTTAAAATCTTTCCAGAGTTTTCCCATTTTTCCATCTGTTTGTTGTCCTTCCAGTTCCATCCTGAAATGCCCTTGGAGGGATCATGATTAGTTTGGTCTGTTACCAAACTTTTTGAAAAGCTGCTTTCCCCTCTACTAATTCTTCCTTTTTTATGAGCTGGTATCTACTGCCTTCCCTCCTCTATTAAAATTTTCAAAGGAGTTTATAAATTGCTGCTATCTCCATTTATCAAGGAGGATCAAGTGTTCGCTGGCTGAAATAATTTATAAGGCTCTTTTGGGTCTCCAGTGTATCAGCTTATTTGTACAGTTAAACTTCTTTAGGAAATAATATGTCAATGTCTGTTCTTTTATCCATTTCCCATTCTTCCTTGTCAGTTTAAATAGGTCAGGTTAGATTTGTCTCAGTTGCATACCGAATTCTCTTATTTTTATTACTTCTTTTAGTTTGGTACCATTTTTGATCTTCATTCTAACAAAGTTGGTGGTCTAATTACAGAGGTGGCAGATTCAAAACATGGAGATTCCACATCAGTATGCAGGTGTTTAACTGATCTTTTTATTTTTTGTGAGGTTATTTGGTGTATACCATGTCCAGAGCCTTCCACTTCTCTCTCCTCATAGGCATGAGGCTTCTGTTAATAAATCTTTGGACTCTGTTTTATTCTTGAGCCATTTTTTTCCAAAATGTTTTTCACCATGCTCCTCCTGCCCACCTTTGCACTAAAATCGGAGTATTCATATACAGGGCATCTTTAAAGTCTTGGTGCAATTCTAAGCTGCAAAAGTTTAAAAACTGGAAATGCCCTATATGTGTGATTTAATTTGGTTAGTTTACCTGAGCTACAATTAGTTACAAGATGACCTTTTGCAAATGTTTTTCATGGACAATACAACGAGATGATCAAATATTCTCAGATAATGACAACTCATAGCCCCTTGTAAGACACCCCAAACTTTCCCATCACTGCTCTATTTGCCTGTCCAAGAAGAGCCTATGAGCCATCCTTAATATGTAAACCCCTTTATGGCATGGGCTGTCTGCTCCTTCTGTTTTCTCAGAACCTGGTATTATGCCTAGCATGTAGCAGACCTTTAAGAATTACTTGTTGATGGCGCAGTGAGTAGAGCGTCGGCCCTGGAGTCAGAAGGAACTGAGTTCGGATCTGGCCTCAGACACTTAATGAACACACAAATAAAAACCTAGCTGTGTGACCTTGGGCAAGTTACTTAACCCCAGTTGCCCTCCAAAAAGCCAAAAAAAAAAAAAAAAAGAATTACTTGTTGACTGGGCCTTACATTTAGCTGGTAGCTTCTTTTTTGCCTTTGGATTTCATTATAGCTGGAATGGCAAGCATGATAATTCAGTTCTTCCAGGAGTTATGTTCCACTTCATGGTCCTTAGATAAGTTTTGCAATTAGAATATAAATTATTAACACTGACAGGTAATCTAAAATTTATGATATTTAGGATCCTCTGCCTTTTTTATGCTACTTTGTCACTATCATTACAGAAAGTAGAATAGGGCCCCATAGGGATGAGTGTCATTTTGTATTATTTTGGTTTTTTGTTGCTGTAGTCAAAGAATTCATCACCAAGCAGTCAGATTATCAAGAGCTGATGATCATCTTGATAATTAGCCAGTCTGGTCAGGACTGTAGAATCATAGTTTTAAAAAAACCTCTAATTTTAAAGGAAATTGAGGCAGAGAGGAGAAGTAACTTGCCCAAGGTCACAAAGGCAATAAATGACAGAACTGGGATTGCAAAATCTCTCACCCTAGAAACCTCCATGGGGATTAACAACCATCTGTCCAGTATGGTTTAAAAATCTGCCTGCCAATTCAATTCACTTGGTTATACCAGAAGAATAAGTTTCTTTGCAAAGTCTATGTTTCTGTTACTTTAAGGTACATTCAAAGACTTTCTTTTTTTTCTGCTGTTCAGTCATTTTCCATTCATGTCCAACTTTTCTTGACCCCATTTGGGGTTTTCTTGGCAAAGATACTGGAGTGTTTTGCCATTTTCTTCTCCAGATTTTACAGATGAGCTTGAGGCAAAGAGGGTGAAGTGACTTGCCCAGGGTTACACAACTATTAAGTGTCTGAGGCCAGATTTGAACTCATAAGGAGTGTTCCTGACTACAGGCTCTCAGCACTCTACCCACTGCACCATCTAGCTGCCCTTTTATGTACTATTGCTAGGCCCAAAAAAATGACTGAAATTTCTGAATTTCTCTAAACTCTGAAATTACACTATGGAAGGAAGCCCAGTATTCAATGCCGTTTTCAGTACCAATGGGAGCCCAGGTTCAAAACAAGGAAGGTGGCCTCTTCCTTAATACCTCAAAGACAAATCAGGATCACAGGTCTGCAGCCAAAGGAAGAAATGCTGAGATAATTCCTGGGGGGGAGGGTCCTCTTTTTCCTTCTAATCTTATATTCTCCCCTGCTCCCTTTTCTCCTGGTGCTTTGTTCAGCACTAGTTATACAGTATATGTTCAGTAAAGACTTAGAAAATCACAGAGCTAGAAAACTCCTCAAAGTTAAGTTAAGTTAACACTAGTTAAGACTAGTGTTAAGAGTTCTTGCCATAAAAGAAAATGTAGTATTATTTCTTCCTATTCACTAAGCACTGGATTTAGAACTAGAGGGTCTAGGTCTAACTGTGTCCAACTCTCAAGTTTAACTACATAATATCTAAGGTTCCTTCAAGTTTAGTGGAAAAACAGAAGTTTGAGGCCTTTGAAAGACAGTTTAAAAGTCTTCATAAGCATCCTTTCTAACAATAAAATCACTCACCCTTTAAAGATCATACCCTTCTGTCAGCAGCTGGGGAGAGGGTTTGAAGTATAAAGAAGAAGCCACCTTCCAGAGAGGATCCAACTTTCTGTTTTTAATGTGTGTCCCCCATTTGGATCCTTGACTAAAACGCTATTTTGTCCACTTGGCTCTTGGTCAGCTGTTACTACCACACTTTTCTACTTTCCCTCCTCAGAAGAGTGGTCTGAAGCTATAAGGTCCAAGGTCTTTGGGACCATGGATACACCTGTGGAATTTCAGTTTTCTTAGCCCTAAAAACAAGAGCCAAGGGGAAAAGAAAGCAAAAAAACCCAAAATTTTTTTAAAATGAGAATTACAGCAGAAAATCAACCTGTTATTGCACAGAGGCTGAAGGGAAGGGGCAAGAAGAGATAAAAAGATGAGGATTTAGGGATTAAAGTCCTTACCTGCAAGTTTCAAATGCCAGGCCACCACCAAGACCAGAACTACATTCTGAATCAGACCCACTTTCTGTGTGCTTCCCAAAGCCGTTGGTGACTCCTGCCAAGGACGGACACACACACACATACACACACAAACACACAGTGAGCTATGGTGCATAAATTAACATTCCCAACACACACCACCAGTTCAGGGCAGAGTGGAGGGAGATGGTAGCAGCTATTCAAGTAAGCTTAGTGACCAGGGCTACTCTATGTCAATGAATTAATGTATCTTGGCAAGGTGAGGAATTTTTTTTAAAAGGCTAATGGTTTTGACCAATAAACAGGAATTCTCATTTCCTCCTCAAAACGTTTAACCTCCTGCATTTCCCTTTAAAGAGAACACCCTCTAGGCCATCATTTGAATGCAAAGGCAAAAACTGAAGCTTTCCCACCTTCATAATTCTCATGAGTCCAAGCTCTGCTTCTCATTTAAATCCTAGGTGATCATCAGAGAGCTTTCTCTGCCATTCTGGGAGCCCACCCTCCTTGCTATTCCAGATAAACATTCACACCCCTATACAACACACTGCTGGAAACAGTTGAGTTTCATTCTCTTGGGAGAGAGACAGTCAGGAGTTAGGAAGAAGCTAGGAAAAGAACAGCTCTGAAATATCCAGCAAAGTTAGAAAGACAGAAGACAAGTGATCCAACAAAACTAAATGTCCCATACTACAATTATAACACACCTAACCTGGACAGAAAGCCAGAATTTCCAAGTCTAATCCCAGTTCTGGCAACCCATGTGATAGTTAAGTCCCTTCCCCTCTTCTTTCAATCTTGGTTCCCCCATCTGTAAAACAGAAAGAATACTCGTAGGGACCAGATTAAGTATGAATGAGAAGAGGTCTATTCATAGCAGGGAGCGCTTTAGAAATTTCTATCAGGTCCTACCAGATCAAGAAAATGATCTTCATCACAGCAGCTCAACTGCCTGATAACGGAGCCCGAGGTGATTTCAGTGACAGTGCAATGAATAGGCATCCCCTCTTCAGTTCTGGCAGATACACATCATCCATATCTTAATTTGTGGGTAAAATGCATGGCCAAAAGACTTAGAGTGTTATTTTTTTGTCTGACCATAACTGTGTCATCTTAGTCAAGTTCCTTAATAACTTGTGCTTCTGTGTCCTCTCTGTTGAATGGGAGTAACACTGATAGTGCCCACTTCACAAGGTTCCAGTGAGAATCAAACATGTGTAATTCAAATGTAAAGCATTATTATTCTTATCACTACTGCTCACTGGCATACGTTAGGCTACGAAATGAGCAGATTCTAAAAATGTCACACTGCCCATCACCCACATGTATGCAAGCATCTCTCAGAAAGTACATTAAATTTAATAGCTAATCCTCTAAAGCAGGACCTGTTAGCTAAGGGTTGGTCTCAATGAAAAATTCTATAGAGACTATGCACATACACAATTCTGGACAAAGAAATGATAGTATACAATTGGAAGAGGAGAAAAACAGGTGAAGGATATACCTATGGCTGATGAGAAATGGGGGTGAAGGGTCGGGAGGAGGACCAAACCACCTCACAGGATTTAAGAACATCTTTCACCTCTCCTCCCACCAAGACCTCAGTCTAACAATCCAAGGCTTTCCCCAAATACCATCAAGCCTAAACTCCTCCAACTGGCCTTCAGGGCTCTCCTGGCTTTGAATCTCAGACCCAAGGCTTGTTGTCTTTCAACTTCAGGGTTTTTTTGCTGAGAAATTGAGGATACCATTTGTGCTACCCTACCTCAAGGGGGAGTAAGGAAAATGCTTGAACCTGAAAGTCCATTATATACCCTTAGGCTAAAAAGGGAGCTAGAAGTTGAAACAGAGTGTAGCTGATTAAATCTCCAGAGACAAATTCCCTCTAGCAAGCAAAGAGACAGGAAGGAGCAAGAAAGTTCTGCCCCTATCCAAAAGGATAAGGGAGAGTCAGAAAATATCAAGAACCTGTCCATCAACTCTACTCTCCAAGCAACATCCCCTCCCCACACACAAACGTGGGCTAACATCACTACTCAGGGTCCATCCTCTTTCACTGACTCCTGCTGGAACTATTCCAGTCAGTCCTGATTTCATCACTGCTTTCAGCACACAACCACGCTCACTCTCACCCCCCAAAACCTAGAAAGCGCTCCCCCCAGACAAGTGCTACCCATCCTTGGAGGCCCAGCTCAAGTTTCACCTCCTCAACCAAGTATTCCCTAACTGCCTCCTTTCACCAAATACATCTGAACACCAAAGACATCTGTACCACTCGTAATCATACACTGCCCTATATCATCAGCTTAATGTTCATATATCTTGGCTACCAACAAGCTATTAGATTTGAGTTCCTGTATTGTAAATGTGTACTTCTCTGTAGCCCCACTGTGTCTAGGTCAGCACTAGACACAGTTTAGGAAAGGAACAAGTAACTGTTGGTTGACTGAATCTCTGGTTACCAGTAGCATATAAAACCAGTTTGGGTTACCTGACCCTCAAACAACTGGCTTTCACAGGACTTATTAAGGAGGTAAGTAACTACTGGAGTGTTCTGAGCCTGCCCCCAAGGATAGTACAACTGGCCAGCTGGCAAGCAGAAGCAGACATTAAGATACTCCTTATTCCCTGAAGCACAAGCAGCAGCAAGCGGAGCCACAGGTTAGGTCACCTGTCTCTTCAACATGCTGAGGGGACTTCTCCCCATCACTCTCGCTGCAACTCCTGCTCTGTGGTCGCTTCCGAGCTTGCCTCTCGCCTTCAGTGCTGGCTGGGGAGGCAGGCAGGTCCATCAGACTGTGGTCCTCTCCATTCTCAAGGGCCCCATCAGGGCTTCTTTGAAGTTTGACTCCATTCTTGGCCTTTTTGAAGAGGACAGAGGTACGTCGGCCCACACCACTAAGGGGAGACATAGTGGACATCTCAAGGGCTGGAAGGGACAGTCTGTTAAGGCCATTGTCACTCAGCAGGCGCTGGAAGGTCTGGCTCCCTCGTTGTGATGGCACCTTGTCCAACACCTCATCCTCCACCTTCCCATATTTTGAAAGCCTTATTGGGATTTTGCTCTCACTGATGGGTTTCAAGGTTGGAGGGTCCTGGAGGGAATCCAGATCAGACAGGGAAGGTGCTGGCCCTGTAGGCTCCAGAGTCGGGGGATGAGGAGGCTTGGTGTCATCTGCTAGAAAGAAAAAGAATCTGCTTGAACATTTTAGAAAGAGTCATTCCCCCCCACCCAAAAAAAAAGAAGAAAAAACCTCAATTCATTAACCTAAAGGAATGAAAGCACACGATTTCCTAAGACTTATCAAGCCTCAGAAATCATCCTAAAATAGATTTAGAGGGAATGAGGAAGGTAGTAAGGTTATCAACTAAGCTGGTTGTAGTTCTGATATTACATAGAGAATTTCCTCTGATTTGATCCAAGTGCTTTCTTATCTGTGATTCCATCTTGCTTCAGACCACCCACGTGAGACAAGGAGGAGCATAAAAGATGCCTGTTTTACAGATGCTGAAACATATTTAAGTGACTTGTCCAGGATCACAAAGAAAATCAGTGGAATCAAAACTGGAGCCTCTTGACTCCCAAGTCCAAAACTATATCACTAAGCTTCAGGCTACCCCTCTTATCATTCTCTCTGCCACATCTCAGATCTAATGGGACCTTCTCCATAAGTTTGACCCCTGCCCATCTGAGACAGCACCAGACCCCAAAGAAACTAAAGTTCACACCAATTCATCCAGCTGCTGAGTAACAAACACTCTCAAAATCCAACTTCAGACTGAATCCCCAGTTGGGCCACCAAGACACCTCTCCCAACCAGGGAAAGAAATGGAAAGCAGCTCTATTCACTAAATACCTAAATGTCTCTAAGCACAGTGTTCCTGGAAGCAACTTGCAAATTAGACTCTTCTTCTGGACAGGGCCTATAGAGGATTACATTTTAAAGGGAACTGGGAGACAATCTGGCCCAGCCTCCTCACTTTACAGAGAAGGGAAATGACTTATCCATGTCACAGCCATGATTAGAATTCTGGTTTAGAACTACAGGTTTAGAACTTCAAAGGACCTTCAAAGAATCATCTAGTTCAACCTACACATTTTACAGATGAGAAAACGGAGGCCCAGAGAGACTTATCCGAGACCACACCAAGCTCTAAGCAGCAGAGTTGAGACTGGAGTGCATTCCTCTGACACTGAATCCAGCATGCTTCCTGCCCTGGCCTCCCTGCCCTGTGCTGAGCTTCCTCACAAGCCTCTTACCTCCACATCAAAACCTATTCTCAGATCCTCAATACACACTAAGGTTAACCATTAACAACAGCTTCAGGTGTTACTCTACCAGGAGTCCTGGAAATTCAACTGGTGCCAGAGTCTCAAGACACAAAACTGAGGCTCTTAATGGTGGGCTCATAGGCATCCACCCACCAGCTTGGAAACAGTAGGGAGTTGTCTGGGCCTTAAACAACCATAACAACCTTAAGGAACCATAACAACACTTGGCCCTGCCTGTGCACACCTCTCACCTTTCTCCCCATCCTCCTCTTCCTCTCCGTGCAGAGCCTTCTCCACCACGTCCACCTCCTCCCGGGGCCCTGGTGGCAATTCCCCATTGGGCACCATCTTGTTTGGCTGCTGCTGTGCCAGCTTTTGCCTGAGGGTGTTGATCTCCCGCCGCAGCAGGCGAACACGGCGGGTCCGAGCCCCACTGGATCGCATCGTGCTCACCAGGTCCAGCTTCTCCAGAAGCTCCTTCAGCTGCACCTCCAGGGATAGGTGAGCCCGGTTCTCTGGGAGGAGGATGCTGTCCACTGCCAGGGAGAAGGGAGGACAGAGGGGGCTGAAGGACCAGCACGGCCGAGGGCAAGGGGAAGGAGCTGAGTCCTCTGGATGAGATACACTCTCCTGAAATGCCTGGGAGCGGAGCTTCTAGCAGAGTCATTGTAGAGCCTCAGCCCTGGCAATACCACTGCACAGAGGGGAGCCAATTGGGCAAGATCAGAATGTGGGAAGCATCTCACAGTCAAGAATGGGCTTCTTGGAAGGGGTCAGAGGCAGAATTCCCTTGCCTGGGTGACTGGCTGGCTGCTCCAGCAGAGCAGAAAGCCCTGAGGATCAATGCTCTAAGCTCAGGTGACTCAGTGTCACCAACCTACTCACCCCCAAAAACACCAACAGACACCAGCATGCAAGCCCCATACACCAACCGCACAGGGGAGGGGAAGCCTTAGGAGAGGCTCCGGCTCCCTAAGCCAGTTTTCCAGAGCGCTCCTGCTGTCCCTGTACCTTTTGAAATGAGCTAAGTGCATTGAGCTTTCGGTCTTGAAGAGGTTCCTGTTCTGCAAAGGGCAAGCCCTAGCCAGGGCCCTCCCCACCCTGAAACCAAGACACACAGTGTATATAACCAGTTCTGTTTCCCCCACATATGTCCCATCACCCTACCGGCTTTTACTGTCCCAAAGAACCTTCTCTGGCCCTCTAGCTTTGCCAGTGGTAGCCCAGCCCAGACCAAATGCTTAGCCACTAGCTTCCCCACCACCCCAAGCTTCTCACCGTCCTCCCAGGAGAAGCGATAAAAGTCCTCCATTTTGGGTGACTCAGGTAGGTGGATTCCCACCTCATGGTCATAGCCGATGTTCTCTGCCTGCCGTCGGGCATGCCGTAAGACAGCCCCTCCCAGGTCCCTCAAGCGGACAGCTGCTCGATGGAAAATTGTGTCTTTAGCATTGTACTTCATACAGTTGGTAACTATAAGGTTAAAGTCCTCCTCAAATTCTTCCAGGGTGTGGTACAGATGGGACTCCAGCTTCAGCCTCATGGTGGAAAAATCCATTGGCTTGGATATGAATTCCAGGTAATCTGGAACCTAAACATATAAAACCTGTACAATTACAAAAACCATTTACTAGCCAAACAGAGTGCACCCTTCACAGGCACTCTTAGCTGCCCCTTCTGTTTGGCCCTGCTAAGTTTACTGGCATTTCCTTGTCCATATACCCTTTTAAACCTCACCCTTACCCCACCACCACCTCATGGTCCCCATCATTCAACCCATCCCACTCTCAGCTATCTACCCTCTGTGACCATTCACCAGGGTATCAACTCTTCACCCTCCTCTCCTGGAAAAGAGTCCTGTCCTGGTCCCCTTTCCCACCTAAACCTACCCCCAAGACCCCTTTAAAACTATATGGCAACTGATCTGGAAGCTCTCTTAAGTATTAGGTTTTTATCCCAACAATGGCACTACCACAGACAGGTTGACAGGGGCAGGGTGGTGATGGTGGGGAGGAAAAAACTTGCCTCATTCAGGTTGACAGGTTCAGCAAAGATCTGGGCAGGATCTTTCTCCTGGAGAAGATCTAGAGTTGTGCGCAGTAAGACATTGAAAGGAGTCAGCTCCAACTCCATTGCAGCCTGCTGGACCTTGACCTAAGGATTGAGGAAAGGTGATGAGCGAGAATTTGCATGCTCTCTCCTTTCCCCCAGTTCTCACCCCCAACCCACCCACCACACACTCAACACCACAAACACTTATTGTTAAATGGCTATGCCACCAACTGTCAAACGGCTGGCAGGGCACAGCACAGGTTGGAAATTTCGTCCTGTTGCCCATGCCAAATGAGGGCTGCTTCCGGCTCGCCACTTCCTAACCAAAGATGGGAAACAGGTGATGGATGGCACCAGGAGGCTCATGAACATTTAGCATGGCTGGTGTAGACCCAATGGTAAAAGTCCCAAGTAGTTCTTCCGAGTTTCAGTCTAAGAGGTACACACTGTGGCTGAGGCCCCCCTGAAATGGGTCTGGCTGCCCCTCTGGGCCCTGCTGAGCCCTGTGGCTTAGGTTGGTCTAAACACAACTTCAAAGAAAGAAATGAAAGTATTGTGCCCCCTCTGCCTCTGTAGCTCAGCAGGGCCACTCTCACTACTTCTATAACCAAAGACACCAGCTTTGGACCATCATCATCTTTTGTCCTGCTGATTAGAGAACACTTAAGCATCCTGGGGGTTACAAAACAGTCTAAGACAATTCCCTACCTTCAAGGAGCTCTGAATCTCACTGGGTAGTTAAGATATGTACAAGGAGAATTAAGTAACAATGAACTGCCAAGTGAATAACACAGAAAGTAAGTGCTGGTGGCTAGGTGTCGAGGTATGTAAGAGCGCCAGCCTCGGAGCTGGGATGAGCCGGGATCCAAACCAGCCTCAGAAAATGAGCACCCACACATAAATAATGACTGGCCGTGTAACCTTGAGCAAGTTACTTAACCCCAATTGCTTTAAAAAAAAAAAAAAGAAGAAAGAAAATGCTACAAAAATTTGGATGGACCATAGATCTCAGACTGGGGGGGGGGGAGGGTACTAGCCTGGCCTGTAGATCCAAGCCTATGGCCAAATAAACCCAAAGGTGCACTACATACAGTGCATATACAGAGCAAGAATGTTACTCACCCCACAATCCTGGCACCTCAAGAGCAAGAAGGAAAGACCAACACACAAACCACACATGTGGTAAAACCAGACACCTCAGGAAGCAGTGGGCTCATCATACCTAGCTGTCTTCCAGCCAAGGTTGGATAGCCACTTCTTGGATGGTCAGAGAGTAGATTCTGACAGCATTACTGACCTCTCTAATTCTTGGCTTTCCCTCATGCCAACATTTGGTCAAGAATCTTAAGGGAAGGAAACAAGTTTCCTCTTACCTGCTCCCTCTTGAGCTTCTCTCTCTTTCGGATCAATTCAATCAGCAACCGTGCCCGCTCCAGGTCATGGCGAAGTTTCTGCCAGTACTTAAGCTCTTCTTTGACGGCACTGGTTTTCTCGTCCTGTTCCTTCTAGGAAGCAAAGGTAGGAGATGGGGGGGATGTGGGAAGCACGTACCTTCTGTAGACATCAGCCTCCTCCCTAGGCTTTGGCAAAAAAAATTCCCTTCTCTCTTCCTTCCCATCCTCTATATTTGGCTACAGTCAATGTCAAAATCCTCAATTCTGGCCTAACAAGGCTACATAATGGAAAGTCACCTCACACCTAAAAACAACTCAGGGCTTCCACTGTAGCAACAGCCAACTATGAAGGGGCACATAGGAGATAAAACCACCAAAGGGAAGCTGTGTCATTAATGTGGGCGGGGGAAGGGGGAGACTACTTCCCCAAGTAGGGATTAGACTAGGCCCTTTTTCTACAAGCACTTATTAAGTACCTTGGGATTTTGGTGGGGGGGGGGAGGGAAGGGGAAGAAAAGGTATAGAATGCTATGAAAGAATTATCAGAGAAGGTTGTGATTCATCAAGGAAGGCTTCCTAGACCAATGAGCTAACCCTTGTAGAGTGGTAATAGACATGAAATTGCAAAAGAAAAAATGACTAGATGAGGGCTTTGCAATTAGGAACCAAGGATGAGACTGAAAAGGGACAGCAACCAGATGATGGAGGACTCCAACCGTCAAACTGAGGTGTTAGTGTAGAATAGGAGAAAAAGTGCTGAACTCTAAAGTCAAAAGACCTGATCACTGCATCATAGGGTTCATTATAACTCTGAGCGAATCATTTTTCTCTTCTCTGGGTCTTACAAGATGGTCTTCTGGAATATTCTGACATGCAAGTAGCCTTTCTAGATTCCGAGCAGGGGATGGTGAAAATGATTCCTAAATAAGTCAATGGCAGCTATGTTTAAGGATCCCCTGAAGTAATAAAGAACCTGAAATTAAGGACACTGCTAAGAAGCCACTCTAGTAATGATAATAAGGCCTTGGAATGGGATGGAGACTGAAAGAATGGAAATGAACTGACAAACCTAACAGAAGTTATGAAGGAATAAATTACATTTAGTGGATGGCTAGGTAAGGGGAGAGGCAGAGAAGAATAATGAAAAAAAATAAAGCCAAACAGAAGGGCATTGGTGTAGGGGGGAGAGGGCTAGATTTAAAGGCATCGGTTAGGAGTTCAGATTGCATTTCTGATTCTTGCAGCCTGTGTGATCTTAGGTAAATCACTTAATTTCTCTGGGTCTGAGTTTCCTGATCTGTAAAATGGGGAAATTCCCCTCAGTGATCTTCAAGGATCCTTATAGTCCCAGATTTATCATCTGGTGACCTACTATTCAGGACAGTGAAGGGAAGGCTTGATGGGGATGGGAAAGTTTAGATGGGGTGCTAATTCAGTAGGGAAGGGGAACAATAGTGAGAAATTCAATTTTCAAAAAGTCTACAGAGATAAGTAACAGTAGAAAGAAATATCCTGTAGTAAACTGGAGATAATGGGACAAGAAATGAAACAGAAGGTCAGCACTGGGAAGGTTGCAGAATATGGAGTCCTAAAAATATGACGTGAATGAGATTGTTAAGCCAAAAAGGATTAAGAGGAAGAAAGAAGAAACTAGTAAATGTATAGTTAAAAGAGTCATCAATAAAAGGAGTTGTCAAAGAGATGGGAGAATCAGATTATGTTACAGAAGAGATAGCAACATAGTATCAAATAAAGCTATTAGTTCAAGAAGAATGAGGACTAGATCATCCAAAGAAGTGGTCACTATAGAAAGCATTTCAGCAGAGTGGAAGTAAAAGACTAGACTGAAAGGTCCTAAAGGAGAGCTTAAACATAGAGAAGTGTGGGGTTACAAATGAAAACAAGAAAGCCAGCAACTGGAAGGGGCAGTAGAATCAATGAAAGCCTCTTCAACTCAGAAGACAGACACATATAAAGGCTTAAGGCAGGGATTTTCAAGCTCATATCCCTTTAGCTTTTCAGTAAACATTCCTCTACCTGCTATACAAGATGAATGAAAAAAATTAGTTTTCCATGCATGTTCACACGAAAATATAAAATAAAATAAAAGTGATTAATTTTTTCTTTCCTGGAGTATATTAAAAATTGTGGGGGCAGCTAGGTGTCACAGTGAGTAACAGCGACAGCCCCAGAGTCGGGAGGACCTGGGATCGGCTTCAGAAAATGAGCACCCACACGTAAATAACGACTGGCCCTGTAACCATGAGCAAGTTATTTAACCCCAATTGCTTTAAAAAAAAAAACTGTCTAACCTCATTCAATGGCAATCAATTTGAAGTTTTAAAAATATTATAATAGAACAAGTTATTTGCCAAACACTACCTGTACCCTTGCCTGAGAGCACATATATCATCCAGGGCCTAGAGGAAGGAATGAGTAAAAAGGGGGAAAACTATGACATTTGAGAAGGAATAAGCACAAGACTACATTCAAGTCCATTTTGTTTCTCCCCTTCCCCTAAAGTTTCCAAGCTCAGGGTCCCATTCTTCTGCAACCTTATCTGGTCGATTGAGATCAGTCTTAGTCCTGCCCGTGAAGCTTATCCCCCAAACCTGCCATGGCCCCTGGGGAGGCTGCTGCCAGTTGGAATCAGTGGTTATATAAAGGATAACAGTACAAAACAATCAAACTCAAAATTACTGGCCATGAGTTCGTGGGGCAAGAAGAGTCTACCCTTGAAGGCTGCTACACCTCAAGCAGTATGGGACTAGGCATATATGCCACCCCCCACTCATGTACCTGGGTATTCTCTATTCTTCCCCTCAGGCCCTTACCCACCTGCTCGGCATTTCTTTGGGACTGAAGGTGCGAGTGTAGGCGCCGGATGAGAGGAACACCATTCCTCGCCTGGCGTTTCAGCAGCCAGTAGTTATGAAGCCGCTGCATGAATTGGTTCTTCCTCTGCAGGGAGAGGCCACTACAGATCTTGTTCAACCTTGGGGAGAGTGGGGACAGGGAGCAGGGAGCAAGAGAGAGTCAGAGGGGAGTCTGGGTCATGGCACCCAAGTCCCCATCCTGACCTCAGTCTCCTCTAGAGCTGGTGAAGCAGGGACAAGAAGAAGGTTGCAGAATTGCCAAACACTTCAGGATAGAAAAAGACTTAAAATGATAATAGCAAAGTCAGGTATCCAAAGTTCAGCATCTTGGATTTTGACTACCAGTCTTCAACCTAACCCCTCCGAGTTTCCCACATTGGAACCACAATGAAAGTACTCCCATCGTTAGCTATTTGATACTTTGTACACACAATGTCTAAGAGTTATGAGACGCTTTATAAACACTTGCTGAGTACCTCAACTACGTGCATGTCCCCACATCCCTGAAGAGTGGAGGAAATGAGGTACAGGGAGCTATAAGAAACTATCAGCACTATTTCCTACCCCCTGTTGTTAATGGCACAAAAAGAAAGAACTCCTCACATCTATATAACACTTTAAGGTGTAAGGAAATACTTTCCTCAGAACAACCCCATGAGATAGACTGTGCAAATATCACAGGCCCAGGGCAATAATGGATTAAAGAGGTTATGTGATATATGTGTGTCAGAGTAAGGATCTGAACCCAAATCTCCTGATTCCAAGTCCAGCATTCTTTTTCCTATACTATGATGTCTCATAAGAAAAGAAAACTGGAAGCTCTGACCAGGGGTACTATCATTTGGACCAAGTGCGACCCCCTTAAAGACATCCTAATATTTGGGGTTCTTATTAAAAAACACTGGAATCACAAAGATTTTGCCTAACTTTGATCCAGTGAAAATAATTGATATCTAAAATCATATTGGTGTGACTCTAGAAAGCTCATTAAGGTCCTCCATTCTTCCACAAAGGAGAAGCCCAAGTCTCAGTATCCAGGTTCAAGCTAGTAAAGCTCAGGGGAAGACTACTGACCTAGAACAAGGCAAGCCTCCTAAAATCAAGAATAAGATGGCCAGTCTTCACAAGCTGGCAACTGGGAAAAAAGAAGCATTTGTATAGGTCTAAAAAAAGGGCAAAGAACTCTCTATCATCCAGTCATCTCCCCACTCTATAACAAAACCTATCATGGTACCAAAAAAACCAACCTGATATCTAAACCCCTTTCAGTAACAGGCACTAATATTCAGACCACTCTAACCCTGCAAATTGCAGCAAGTTCTACTCTTAATCTCACTCTTTCTGAACCAGTTTGCCCACAAGGATCCCATAAGAATTCAGGGGTTGGGTGGGGGAAACTGTGCTTGAAGGAATGAGCTGACATAACAACTCTGGAAATATGGACTGAAGTCTGAGCCTGCTCACTCCAGTACTGATCCCAGCATGAAGCAGAAGTCAAAACTCTTGCTAGGATCCCATACAAATCTTGAATGAATCCCTTTTGCTCCAGCTAACAGCCCCTGGCATATGTTCCACACCAGTGTATGTGTTACTGGGAAACTCCTTAACTGGCTTAATTCTTTCTTCTTCCCATCATCACATTCTCTCTATACTTTTCTCTGAAAAATGTGATGTACTCAATAGACCAGTGGACTAGAATCAGAAGACCCAGATATCTGGGTCCTAGGCTGTCTCTGCTACTAAATGATTGTGGTCTTGAACAGGTCGCTACTGCCTAGAAAACTGCTAAGACACTTCTACGCTGTGACATTCTAGAAGTCTATGAAAATATTTTTTTTTAAGGCTAACCTTCTCCAGGAAAACTTCCCTAACTCATCACCCTCTCTCCAATGCAGTCTCTCCTTATTGATTCAAAAACATGTTCATTACCATTGACAGTTCTTCTCTGCCTGATTACTTAGTGCACATTAGACTATGTCTGATTTAATAGAACTGGGGGGTAAGGGGAGAGGTCAGATGGGAGGATGTGTCTCTCCCTTTCTCTACCTCTCCAAGGTGACTGAATAAGTCTTCCCAGAGAATGGGTACTTGGTCTACTTTCCTGCCTGGCTTGGTGGCTATGGCTCACCTGCAGGATGGGATCTGTGTTATAGCCACTAGGGGTGTGGTTGCAGGCGAATCCCTCGATGGATCCTCTGATTCCTTCTTGATCTTCTGCTTTACTTTCATTTTGTTCTTCTTTAGGGAAGTCTTCAGGGCACTGCTTACTGGAACCTTGCTTTCTTCTTCTCCTCCTCCCTCCTTTGCCTCATCTTCTTCCCCATCTTCACTGGAGACCACAGGGAGGACTTCCTTCTTCACAGTGCCTGGGGGGGAGTGGGCTTCACAGTAGGCTGTTTTGCGCACTGTGAAAGTGGTACCATTTAGGCTGGTTTCTCTCATGGGCTCTATCTTCATAAACAACCCAGCCCGCTGGGCACATGTCACATGAAAGGCTGTGTAGCAATTCACCTTGTGGCACTGGATAGCAGCACCCAGGCCCTTCTGCTTACAAATGTAGCAGGTCAGTTTCCATCGAGCTGGTGGAATATTGTCAATACCCTCAATAGGCTCCAGAAATACGGTATTAGCAAAACAGACCTCAGGGATCCAGATGGCACACACCACATGAGCCCAGTGCCCATCACTGGTCTGCTTGAAGGCCCCACCCTTGTTGGGGCAAAGAACACAGTCCACAGGTCGGGAAGGGGACTGTAAGCAGCATCGGCAAAGCCACTGGCCCTCTGGAATGTAGGGGACCCCGTAGCACTCCTGGTGCACAGCCAGGTTGCAAATATCACAGAAGAGGATGACGTTGCTGTTGTGGCACTCATCATCCATGCAGACACAGCAGCATGCGTCTTCGTCAATAAGGGTCTGCTGAGCCCCACTACTGCGGCTCTCTAAATAGGACTCCTTTTCTAGTCTATCTACCAGCAGTTCAAATGTGTCAGCAGAGACGGTCCCGTGGCCATCCACCGATCTCTTCTCATTCACCATGTCCAACCAGGCCAGATCCTCCTCATCCATGTCATATTCCACGTCTGCATCCAAGTCCTCTGGCGGCTTCTCGATGTAGCGGTAGTAAGCGGCAGGGAGGGGTGGTGCATCTGGCTGACTGCAAGAGTCAACCACTCGGAAGCTGGGCTGAGGCAGGTGGAAGGAGGTGCCTGGGGCATGCTTGGAACACGACTCCTTTTTCTTGCCTTTTGAGGTGGTTTTCTTGGACTTGCCAGGAAATAGAGGCTGCTCACTGTTTTCTTTGTTGCTATTACATTCAGTGATGTCCTGAGCTGTCAGCTCATCCTCAGTGATGATTTTCAGAGGGTCATAGATGCTGATTCGGTGCAGTCTTCCATCAATGTCCACCTCCACAATCCGTTGTGCCTGGGCATAAGTTAGTGTCTCTCGAGTAGGGGAGCACTTTAGGCTATACGGGGATGGAGAACGCCTGCCTTCGGCATTCTGCCGGGATCTCCTTCGAGGCTTCCTCATGTTACTTGCAGTTCAAATAAGAGGAGTCTGGGAGTGAAAAAAAACCTAAGAGAAAAAGTCAAGAAAAAAAAATGTAAGCTGATAAATGGGGAACACAAGTAGCATAAAGTGGCAAACATATAAAGAGACCAAAAAGATCACTGTGGCTTCGTGTGTCCCCACTTAGCATTAAAATAGTCATGTGTATGTACATTATCGTTGTTTTGTTTTGGATAAAACCTGTGATATAATTAGTATAAAGAACTCCCAGGGATGAAAAATCTTCTACCAATGGAAATCAGCATCTGCTCTGACACTTATAGTCTTAGAGTGAATTGCCTGAAGCACTAAGAGCAACTTAGAGGCAGGGCTTAAACTCAATCCTCCCTCACTCTAAGGCCAGCTCTCTATTCCACTACACCAGGTTACTCTAATGTTTCTAGGAACATTTTGAGGCTTACAAATTGCTTACCTCACAAAAGTCCTATAAAGTAGATGGTACAAGAATTATTAACTTCATTTTACAAAAAGAGGAAAAAGATTTAGGGTTCAAATCAAAGTTCATCTATTCCAAGTTCACCATATTAACCTCTCACAGGTATCTACACCACACTGTTACCCCCAGAACCATGGTGATGCAGGGGTAGTATCACAGCTGTGGTTAAATATGTATACCGTCTTGGTTCAGACTTCAAACTGCACACACACACAGCATCTGAGCTATTAAGAGAAACCCTGAGAACTATAGGACAGGCCTTAGTAAAAGAATTAAGAAAATAACCTAGAGTCTAATCTTTAGAATGCTTTCAATTAGGCATATCTGGAAGCCCTGGAAACTCACCAAAGAAATCCCCATTCTGAATCATAAACCAGCAAAGGACTAAGATGCCCTTACCATGTTATAACCTCACAAAATACTTCCTTCCAAAATACATACACTGTTCAATATTCATATAGTGTTGAGAACTTTTGTCCATACAACGGCTCTTAAGTTTTCCGTTAGAGGTTTTTGGAGGAAGGGAGCTACAATTGGTAATGAGGAAATTCTTGGCTCTCCCACTGATACAGTAAACAACATTCCCTGAAAATGGCACCTAGAGTACAAGTTGACCTGAGTTGGCGACAGCTAGACAATAGTATACCTGGTAACAGGTGCTTCTACCTGCATTAGACACCTCACCAGTGAGGCTAAAAATAAATGACATATATAAAGCACTTTGCATGTTTTAATGTACTACATAAAGTACTATATAAACATCTATTATAATTCCATCATGGCAAAATTAGGGCAGATTAATACACCTCATCATCCACATCCATGAAGTGGGGTGGCCACTATCAAATTACCTTACCAGGCAGACTGAAAACATCACCCAGAAGCCACCATTCTAGGAAGGAAATGGAACGAGTTTAAAAGCTTTACTTTTATGCTCCTATGGATTTGAACAAGTGACTTTCTCTCTGTGCCTCAGCTTCTTCATCTATAAGATGTAATAACAGAAAACCCCCCTCTCTCATGCTAAAGGAGATAATGGATAGAAAAAGCACCAATCAAGTGTCAGTTTATTATCTTTAATGAGATGATTAGTACCATGGTTAGCCAAGTGCTGCTTCTTTTACCGCCTCCCAAAGTTTTCTCAGTGGGGGGGGGGGGAGGAGAGAAGGGGAGGGTCTCATTCAGGGTAATTTCCCCCCGGACTTTTCGTCAAATACGACACCCTTGGCATCAATGAAAAGGGGGAGGGGAGCTGGAAACACTGAGTCTGGAGGCCAAATTTAGCTTCCGTCTCCTCCTGGGAACATGCTCAATTCCATACCCCAGGAGGGGACCAGCTGCCTGCCCTCGGGAGGCTTACCAAAGACCGCCACCCACAACAGCCTGCCCTGAGGCTACTCCATGCTCCTCCTCCTCACCACCCCAGGGGTGTGGGGAGCTGGGGGGCGGGAGGGATCCCTACAATCAGGCCACATGCCCTTGCGAGACCTCGCACACAGTAGGTGCAAAATGGAGCCCCCCCACCCCCACCCCAGCCCTGGCACTTTCATCGAGCAGGTCGTCTCTAGCCGAGTCCTGGCCCTTTAAGAGGGTTCTTCCAGAAAAATCTTTAACCCTTTGGGAAGGGGAGGAAAAGTCGAGAGTGAAACAATATCTTCTCCCTAAGAGCGGTGGGGGAAAGGGTGGGGGGAGGAGAAAAAGATATCTAAAGACAGACAGACAGAAGAGACAGACAGATAAAGCGAGGGAGAGAAGCCGCAGCCCTATTGGTCAATCTGCCTGCCAATCCCAGAAGCCCGGGGCCAAGGGCTGCGAGGAGGTGGGACCTCTCTCCACAACTTCCAATCGGCGGGCGAGGAGGGGGCGGGGCTCGAGCGGCGGGGGCAGGGCTCTCCCGCTCAGCCTCCAGGACTAGGGGAGACAAGATGGCGGCGGCGGCGGCGGGAGGGGGGTCCCGCTCCTCAGCTTTGCCTCCCACCCCCTTAGCCCGCTCGGGCCTCCGCCGCCTCCGCCCCTGGGGAGGAGTCACACGGTTCTGCCGCCGCCACCGACACCGCAGCCGCCGCCCGGAGCGGGAAGCCTCCTTCCTCCCCGGGGCCCCTCCCCTCCCCTCCCCTCTCTTCCCCTCCCCCGGCCGCCCGGGCCCCGCTGCCCCCGCCCCCGCCCGGGCCCGTGGCCCCCGTTACCTCAGCCAGACCTGGCCACCGGGGGCCCCTCGGCAGGGAAGCGGCGGCCTCCCGCTCCCCCACCTCCTCCGCGCTGGCCCCCGCGGCAGCCGCTGCTTTCCGGGGGAGGGGAGGGGAAGGGAAGGGGAGGAGAGGAACGGGAGCCGGAGCCGCCGCCGCCGCCGCCGCTGCTGCCGCCACGGAGCCCGGCCAGGGGAGGCAGCGCGGGGGGAGGGATCAGCCCCCAGGCAGGACCCGCCCCTCCGGCCTCCCCCCGCCGCTGCCGCCGCCGCCCCTGCTCCCGCTCCCTCCCTCCCTCCCCGCCCGCGCCGCCGCCGAAAAAGCGGAAAAAAACCCACTCTCGCCCTCCCCGGAGAAAGGGAGCTGCGGCCGCTGGAGCGGAGCCGGAGCAACCCCGTCACCGCCGCCGCCGCCGCCGCCGCCGCCACGGGGGCACGGTCCTCCCTCAGCCTCACGGTGGCGGTGCGGACACCATGGCGGGGAAGGGAGGGGGCGGCCTCCGGGCCTCCCTCGCCTGCCCCTCCCTCCGCGCTGCGGGGAGCCTGGGGCGGCCTCGGCCCGAGGGGCTCTGCCCCGCCCCCCGCGCCTCCCGCAGGTGGAGGTGGCGGAGGAGATGGCGCCAAATCCGGGTGACCTTGGGCATGTAGTTTACCCCTCTCTGGGCCTCAGTTTCTTCACCTGTAAAATGAACAGGTGGGACTAGATAACGACTAGATCCCTTCCAGCTCTCTCTAGGAGGGCAAGAAGACCGAGTAATACCTGGGGGGAGGGGGAAGGAAGAATGAGGATAAGTCTAGTAGAAAGGATTTCGTAGTCAGGGGATCTGGATTCAGATTCCAGCACCGCCTATGAAAAAATGTGAGCCCTCAATATAAAAGGAAAGGGCTGGCCTGTGTACACAGCCAGTTCTATAGCCAGGATCCGGAGTCAGTTAACTAATAATTATGAAGTGCCTACTATGTGCTAGCCGCTGTGTTCATATACTTTCGCTACAAAAAAAAAAACGACTGCGCGGCCCCCCCCCAAAAAAAACCTGTTTAACATTTAAAAGATCTGATTACTCACCCGAATAGTCCTCATTAATTCCAGAATAGCAGGGGAGACCTCTACCTTTTTTGTACAAGTGAAGCCAGCCAGTTAGTTATCCTAATTAAATTCCAGAACCATTCCTAGACCTCCATAGGATTTGAGAAAGAAAAGACAAAAATTCCTGTCCCAAAGCTACATTTCAGTAATTTTTGTTTAGATACTGTAGTAAACGTTTGAGTGCCAACTTTAAACTACAGCTAATGATACTTTGTTTCTCTTTAATAATAAGAAAGTCCTTTTTCCTTTTTACCTGAGAGGAATGAGTTAATTTGTTCTGCATTTTGTTAACGAGGATCTTTTTGGGGGGCTGGTAAGATGGAGGTGAGGGGTCTGTGATAGTCTGCCAGGAGAAAAACCAGGGTCATTGAAACATTTTTTTTAATGATCAGAAGTTAATAGAAGAAAAGCAGGACAACTTTGAAAGTTCTGTGTTGAAATTATTACATACTTGAAAAGCAGGATATACCCCAGAGAGACTCAGGGTTTCAGGTATAGTCCTCTTTCTCTGGTCTACTTTGGGTATGGAAATGATCATTTTATTTATTAGCTTAGGAAAAAATACAATTCTTAATGGTTTGATAAGTAGCAACCTCAATTTTAAGTAGCAACCTCAATTTTAATTGTAATCAAATGGTACTGCACTTTAATAAAAGTATTTTAAGCAAGGAAAAGTCCATTTCCATATATTCCTTGAATAGATTTTTGCCCTTGTCATTAAATTGGAAATTACATCTGTGTGTGGTATTAGGTACTATTAGTTAATTGCAGCAAAATATTCCTGATACCTTGGTAGGTGAAGAAGGACATAGTTTGAATTTTTCAATTGTAACCAGAAGACCAACAACATTCATTTGTGGAACAATCTGGTCATTAGAATTGTTATTCTCTGCATAAATCTAAATACTGGTACAATATGCTAACAGCCAAGTTAACAACCTTGCAAAATACTGCAATGTTCTAAGTTGATAAGATAAAGAGATTTTTAAATATATAAATGATAAAGTTACCTAGACATATAAAGCATCAAACACAAGGAAGTTTCAGGTTGGAGTATAGTATGTTAACTATACTGACAATATTAACAAGCATAAATATCCACAAAGAAAAAAGTAGCAAATTCAGGAAAGTCTGCATGTTGAATCTGAGTATTTCCAAGCATAGGATAGGTTACTACTTGGGATGAAAGGTGAAAAAAAGGATAGTTAACTAGAGAGGAAAGGCCAAGAGTCTGGAAAAGTAAACTGAGTAGGAGCTCAATGACAAACCAGATACAAGAATATTGCAGTATTCAGTCTGCTATGCAACTTACTTGGGTCTCAACCTTCCTCATCCAAGAACTTGGGGGAATTAATGGCAGAAAAGGAAAAGCTATTTAAATAGCAGAAGACAATGGGAAAAATATATTTTGCATTGCAGTCAATTTTGCTGAAATATAAAATAACTTTACGAAAAAAAGAATTTCCTTAAGAATGGTAGTAATATTTAACTTCATTCCTGCTTCTTTGAAAAATGCAAAATATAGTTGCTATAAATCCATACCAATGTTTTTTCTCTTAACAGAGAACTTAGCATTGGAAGTTTTCAAAATGGATGAACACCACGGAAAAAAAATAAATTGTTTTCTATCTTGTAACAGTGAGTGAAAGAAATATTTAAGTAAGGAGGATACATTGCAGGCTAACAATATATGTGCTTTTCAAGTTTTCCTCATTAAAACTTTCTATATTAGAACTTTATTCAGCTTGAGGTTTTTCTTTGATTTTCAGCTTCCATTTTTAATGTTAATACTTTAAGGCCTTTACTCACTTTTAAATGTTGACATTTGACATTGGTTTCTTATTACAGTGTAACCACATACATAACAGGTTCTTCAGTAATCTTACAGTATAACCAATGGAACAATTATGCCATTAAAAACAAATTTGGAACATGTATCAAATCCCAGAGGCACTAAATTTAATTCACTTTACTCTAGCTAGTTTAATGGGTTGTAAGTTCAACAATTCACCAGCCCTTCCATTAAGAAAATCAGCAATTAAAGTCAACAAATGAGAACGTTTTTTTTTTAAATAGTTCAAATAAAATAGTGTTAATTGTAATCTGTATGAGTAGAAACTTAACATAGTTGAAATAAAAATGAAAACTATATTAACTCTTTTATGCCTGGAAGGAAAATGGATACAAAAATACAGATAGGCATGGTCTAGAATAGAAATGTCAGACAGGCTATTCTGTCCAAACCAGATTAAAGTATAATTAGGAATGTTTAATAAGAGAAATAAAAACATAATAAAGCATAGGTAACATTACATTTTTGAGTCTGACACTAGAACATTCTCTTTGGTTGTAAGAAAATACTAATGGTGTGCTGTTTTTATTTATAAGCAAGAGAGAAAGCTTTGTGGTTCTAACATTAAGCAACAGTTAGCTCCATGCTTTCATGAAAAAAATTCACTTATGCTTGCAAACCATCCACCTAAACAATATACTGTACTATGAAATTATCTAAGATTTTAGGAGAAAAAAGGGTAAAGGTGAGAGTGTGCATATGACTTCTGTTGTGGTTTTTTTTTTTTCACTACAATGTTCAATGTAAATTTTCACCAAATTCACTTTGGAAAGACTGGATATTATGTCAATGTAATTTTTAACTCTTGTAAACTGGGAATATAATTTCTAGCAGTGTGCTCATGAAAAATTATAACTTGGAAGTTGGAAACAGGACTAATCAATTTTTTCTAGGCTAGTTATTTTTCCAAGCTTTTTATCATGTTACTATGTTCTGGGGAATATGAGTCAACATAAAATCAGGGTAGATTAGATTTAAATCATAAGATTTGTTCAGTCTTTATTTTTTACAAAGAGGGTGTTCTTTTATGCCTTAATGTCACAATAGTCATTTTATTGCCTCAGAGCCTCAATGACTGGGTCCACTACAAATTTATGTTACTTAATCTCAACTGGGTCTTCATTGAAGCAAGGTAATCATTTCAAACCTCCCAAATAGACACACTGTCCCACAATAGCTTTTCCAAATCTTTTCAACCCTTCAGTGGTACTTCCAGCCCTCACCCCCTCATTTAAAAATCCTGCCTCATTTCACTGAAAAAATTCTAAGAGCCCCCTCTTCTCACCTCCTCCACTCAAATCACTCAATTGCCTTCCATCACTGTCTTCACCCCTGACACATGAAGAAATGATCCTTCTTGCCTTTGTAAACCTTTCTATATGCACAAATGATTCATGATATCTCAGCATATTACTCCTATTATCCCCACTCTCACTAATCTTCAATCTCTCCCTGTCTAGTGGCAGCTTCTCTACTGTCCTCAAACATGCCTGTCTCCCCTCTCCTTAACCCTCACCAGACCCTTCCTTTCCACCACTACCACCACCAAGCCTTTTAGTTCATTATACCTCTCCATTTCATGAGTAAATTCCTTGAGAAACAGTCTACAGTTGGTATCAACAAGCATTTAAGTGCTTACTATTTAAAGAGGAGAGTATAGAATAGCATTGAACTGGTTCTCTACAGGGTCAAGAGGAGGAAGGGAAGAGGATAAACTCTGCAGGGATAATGGCCTGGGAATGAACTGAGGCACAGAGGGATTGGAGGTTATTTCCTCTCCTCCCACTTGATTCTAAACCCTTGGATAACTGGCTTCCATCCTCATTCAACTGGAATTGCCCTCTCCAGAGTTTCCACTTATCTTCTGATTGTCAAGTCCATTAGCTTTTTCTCAATCCTCAGCCCTTATTGACCTCTCTATAACTTTTTACACAGTGTATGTAAAACTGTCTTTTCCTGGAAACTCTTTCCTTAGAGATTTCATGACATTGCCTTCTGGCTCTCTTAGCTGTCTGTCTGCTCCTTCTCAATCTTCAGTCTCAGTTGTTCAGTCAAGTCTTGCTCACTTACCACGGCTATCCATCAGTGCTCTGTCCTTGGTACTTTTCTTACCAGAGGTGTCAAACTTGGCTATTTGCAGGGATCCTTTTTCTATGAGTTTGACACCACTATACCATGCTCTATACTATCTTTCTTTGGGGTGTCATAGCTTCTTTGGTTTCATTTAGTATCTCTATGCAAATGATTCTCATTTATTTATCCAGCAGCTAGAGTCTAGCCCTCACCAACTCTATTAGGAATCTCAAACTCAACATGTCCAAAATAACAATTATCTTTCCCCAACAAGCCCTCCTTTTATCCCTATTTCCCTATTTCCATGGAGAGCATTGCCATATTCCTAGTCATCCAGACTTGTAACATCAGTGTCAGCAATTCACTTGCAATTATCTCCTGTATACCCATATATAATCTGACTAAGTCTTGTCTCTGCCCTCACAATTTCCCTCAGATAAGTCCACCTCTCTATTTATACAATTGAGACCGCAGTACAAGGGGTCCTTATCACTTTACACCTGGACAACAGTAATAACCTGGAAGGCATCTCTGCCTCAAGTCTCTCCCTATTCCAGTCCATTCTCTACTCAGCAGCAAAAGTGCCTGACCATGTGATACCCCTAATCTGTAAATTCCAGTAGCTCTTTATAATCATCTCAGGATCCAGTATAACACTCCCTTTGACTTTCAAAGTACTTTATAACCAGGCCCCTTCCTGCCTTTCCCCAGGCTAATTACATTTATACTCCTCTCCACCCACTCTAAAGACTCTGGCCTTCCTGCTGTTCCTCACAGACAATACTCTTCCCACTCCAAGCCTTTTCCCCATACCTGGAATGTTTTCCCTCCCAGTATTTGCCTCTTGGCTTCCCTGGCTTCAGGCCTCAGCCAAAATCTTACTATTTGTAAGATGCTTTACTTAGATTGCCCCACATCCCCCAGCTCCTAGTGTCTTACCTCAGAGACCACAATTCCTCAGGTTATACATAGTTGTTTGCAATGTCACTCCCCATTAGAATGTGAGCTTCTTAAGGACTGGGAGTATAATTTTGCTTTTCTTTGTGTCCCTAGCACTTAACATAGTACCTTGCAAATAGCAAGCATTTAATAAACTTCCAGAGCAGGAATGGTCTTAAATAAATATTTATTGAATGAAATGTTCTCAGTATCATAAAGTAATTCTGGTTGCTTAAAAATAATTATGCAAGACAAGAAACCTTTAAAGATGATGAGAATTCTTTGTTATTGGGGATGGTTTTTTTTGGAAACGAGGAGGGATACAGGGGGAAAAATCTAGGTGATGTAAAAACAATATCAAATAAATTTTAAGGCGATGGGAAATATCTGTTAATAGACTTTGTATAGTTCTTACCCTGGGGATCTTCTAGTTGGAAAGACAAAAATGCATTTTACAGGAAACAACTAAAAAACAATTACAAATGTACAAGGACAAACTATACAAAAGGATGAAAGAAGCATAATAGGGACTAAATGTTTAAAACAATGTTAGGCCTACTAAGGGAAGGTTTCTTGGAAGGCATGACCCAAATTGGTTCTTGGTTGGTATAAAGGAATAAGAATGGGGATGCTCTTATGTGCAAACTAAATCCACCTAGGAGAAGGAAAGTGAAAAACTTTGGATCAGATTTCTCTGCTAAGTGTTTTATATCCAAGATCTATAAACATTTAACATATATTAAAGACCAAAAGCCGTTCCCCTATAGACAGGTAGTCAAAGGATATGAACAAACAGTTCTTAAAAGGGGAGTTGCAAAGAGCTAACCACATGAAAGAAAGCTGCAGATCACTAATAAGAGAAATGCACATACACAGTGGATAGAGTGCCTGAGCTGGAGTCTGAAAGACTCTGCTTTTAGAGTTCAAATCCAGCTTCAGACACTTAACTAGCTATGTGACCCTGGGGCAAGTCACTTAACCCTGTTTGCTTCAGTTTCCTCATCTGTCAAATAAACTGGAGAATGGCAAACCACTCCAGGATCTTTACCAAGAAAACCCCGAATAGGGTCATGAAGAATTGGACATGACTGAACAACAACATAAAACCAATCCTGAGGTTGTCTGTACACACTGCATATTGGCAAACATGACAAAAGATTGTTATAGTCAATATTGGGGAAAGATGGAGATACTACATTGTTGGTAGAGAAATAGTATAACCATTTTGGAAAGCAATTTGGAATTAGTCAAAGTGAATAAATCATCCATACCTTTTGACCTAGTGATTCTCCCATAAGGCATATACCCCCAAGCACACAAGAAAAACCAAAATATTTATAGCAGCATTTTTTTTTTTGTAGCAAAAGATTGGAAACAAAGTAGATGCCCATTGATTGAGGATTGGCAAAATAAACTGGTACATGAATGCAGTGGAATAGTACTGATCTGAAAGGACAAATGTAATGAATATGAAGAAGCAAAGAAAGACAGACACATTGATACAGAGTAAAGTAAGCAGAGCCAAGAAAACAATTTACTTAATGACTAGCAATGTAAACAGAGTAGCTGCAAGAAAAAAAAAATCTAAATTAGAACAAGTGTGGCTTGAAAAAACAAATGAGATGCTACTCCTATTTCTACCCTTTGTAAGAAGTCCCAAGTGTGGTATGTTACACATATTTTCAGACTTTTTCAATGTTATACTGATTTTTTCCTTTTTATCTTAAAAAAAAAACAACACAGGGGGCGGCTAGGTGGCATAGTGAGTAGAGCATCGGCCCTGGAGTCAGAAGGACCTGAGTTCGGATCTGCCTCAGACACTTAATGCACACAAACAAAAACCTAGCCCCGTGACCTTGGGCAAGTTACTTAACCCCAATTGCCCTCCAAAAAGCAAAAAAAAAAAAAAAAAACAAAAACCCAACCACATATTAAATGGATCCCTGGCAAGAAGAAGGGAAAAAACCCAAATAATACACCACTTACTTCGTGGCAGGTACTATGATAAGTACTGTATAGTTATTTCATTTGATCCTCACAACAACCCTGGAAGGATCTATTACCACCATTTTGCAGATGAGGAGACTGAGGCAAACAGAGAAGTGAATTGCCCAGGATCATATAGCTAATATCCAAGGCCCAATGCTCTATCCATTTCATACTTAGTTGATAGAAAAAAAAAAAAAGATACCACTAAAAACATTTTTTAAAAATGAATGGTGGGGGGCGGCTAGGTGGCGCAGTGAGTAAGAGCGCCAGCCTCGGAGTTGGGATGACCTGAGATCGAATCTGGCCTCAGAAAATGAGCACCCACACACAAATAATGACTAGCCGTGTAACCTTGAGCAAGTTACTTAACCCCAATTGCTTAAAAAAAAAAAAATGAATGGTGGGGCGGCTAGGTGGCGCAGTGAGTAGAGCATCGGCCCTGGAGTCAGAAGGACCTGAGTTCGGATCCGGCCTCAGACACTTAACACACACAAACAAAAACCTAGCCATGTGACCTTGGGCAAGTTACTTAACCCCAATTGCCCTCCAAAAAAGCAAAAATAAAAAATAAAAATGAATAGTGATGCTTAATAGGAAACAGCAGAGCAGAGTCTAAAAACAGAACAATCGGTGATATGTAGGCAGATCTGGACCTACAGCAATTCTAAGTGTAGTAAAGATTGGGTAGGTATGGGATTGGAGGAAGTTACTGGGGAATTCAGATTTGATTGGCAATAAGGATTTAAGATTATTAAGCCAGGTTAAGATGTGATCAAAGTGTTATTTAAGAAAGATTATCCTGGCGACTGAGCATCAGATAGACTGGAGCGGGTTAAGGGTGTAGCCCATAAGACAGCTCAGCCAAGAGATGGTTGTAGTAAACTAGGCATGAGATAATGAGAAACCGAATGAAAGAAGTGGGAGTGGAAGAGAAAGAGTCAAATCATACTTTGCAGAGGAAAATTGACTTGTGACTGATTGAAGATGGGAAGGAAATGAGAAAGGAGTGAAAATCAAGTCCAGGTTTTTAAGCCTGGATGACCTATTGAAGAGTAGTGTAGTTGCCAATGAGGTTAATTCATTTAGTAAATATTTATTGAGCTTGTTTTTCCTTCATAGAGCTTACAGTTAAGGTTTTAGGGGATATACTGAAATTATAACATGGTTTTGTGAAGAAGTGGGTACTGGAATTAAACATGATTAGTTCAATTTCAGGCATTTTGGAGTAGTTTGAAACCAGCCTTGGGAACATTTATTGCCCTGACTTTGAAATGTCTTAGGCATGGATTTTAGTTAACAATAGTCTTTTTGTTTACTATCCTCGAAATGCTAAAACCATGAGCCTGAAAGGAATTCGTATGTGGCAAGTGTAAATTCAATGGAACATAGTATATTTTCATTTCAACCTTTACTATTTCTACTAAATTGCATCTCTTGACTACACAGGAAGTCACTAGGCCTAAAATATGCATTTCAGGTTCTTAGCAATAATTAAGAGTGTGTATGTGTATGTGTATGTGTATTTGATGGTTTTCTACCTTTAGCATTTTCATAACAATGTAACAAAGTTTACCCATTTGGTATGATCCAACTATTTTTTTAATGGGGATTCTCCTAATTGAAAGAGATAGAGTGTAGTGGAAAAAGCAACAAACTAAGGAGTCAGGATTACTGGGTTCTAGATTCAGTTTCACCACTGACCAGCTGTATGAATTTAGGTCATTTAATCTTTTTGGACTTCCATATTTCAGTGGACTATGTGTACTCCCTTTGGTAGGATTAAAGATAAAAAATTTTCTGTGCCTTTGCACCCTGTGATTCTTGTCCCCGTCTTAAAGTAGAATACCTACTGAATAACTATGGCCCTTTTCTTTTAATATCAAAACATTAGCAATCACTTATGGCAAATCTGTGTCTTCCTGTTTTATATCTTACTTGATATTGATAAATCACAGGATTGTTGAACAAAGTTCTCTGTGGCTGCATCTACCAAGGAATCTTGTTTGGGAACCATAATATTAGAAGAGGTCCTTTAAGGTTGTTGTTCTACTGAGTCTGGTGCTTTACTGGTGATTAATAAAGGATAAATACAGTTTATTCTCTACATATTTGAGTCAATTCTTCAAGGCAGTGTGGTATAATGGATAGACATAAATAGCCTTGGAGTCAGGAAGACCTAGCTTCAATTTCTGCTTTGGACATATATAGGTTATATGATCCTCAGAAAATCATTTAACTTCTCAGTAACTGGGGCAACACTTTCAGAGGTGACAATCTACATTCAAAAACAAAGTTCTTCAACCTCCCTATACTAAGAAAAACATGGTTCCAGTCCATATCCTGTGTGGTATGTTGTAGAGAATCACTTAGGAAAAATTGCCTTTTCCATTCCGGAAACTCCTTGAAATTAGCACTGACTCATCTCAAAGACTTCATATTTATTTTGTAATAATGCTATTCAGGATGTTTTTCTTTCTTTTGGAACTCACTGAATGGTATTTTACATACTGAGGTGTTAAGTCTAAATGTGGTTTCACTGTCATCAATGATGACACTGTAGAAATACTGCTAGATACGTTCCATTTGACATCTATTTGTCCTTCCAGTTTCACCCATAGTTGTTCTGGCCCTATGGGGCCTCATGCCAACCTTTCTATATGCTTGCTGCCTTCTCCTGGACTGCTTTTCACTGTTTTATGAGTCACTACTGCTCATAATCTTTCATCCTCTTCCTAATGTTTTGCAAATAATCATGAATTCTAAACTGGTTTTCCTTTTTACTGCCATGTCTCTCCATTTGGCAAAGACATCAAATGTTTAATGGCTGATGTGATTTATGGACTCTTTTAACCTCCTCTGTGTGGCAATTGTTTTATATCAGTTAAACTTATCCAAGAAATAATAATCAAAGGCAGTGTCTTTTATCCATTTCCCATTTTTCAGAGTCAACAGCTGGTTTAAGTGGGTTGAGTTGGAGTTGTAATTACACACAGTGGAATAATTTCAGTAGGAATGAAAATAAAATCTAAAAATCTTAGTTTTTCCCTTCTTCAAGTAGAAGGTAATTATCATACAATTAAAAAAAAAACCTCCCATAGCAATTTATATTCACATGGTCATAAAAGGAAGCCAGACATTTTTTTTTTTTAAGAAAGGAAATTCTTAATCCTTATATGGCCCAGAGACCCACAGACTAAGTTTAATCCTGGGAGCTGACTCCAAGAAAGTTAATTTTCTTCTTTGATTCATAGCCTCCAGCTGGAGTCACTCCAAGAAAATCTAATATATTAATGATTTAATCCCCGGTTTAGTCAGTCAATACACATTAAGCCCCTCCTTCCTTCCTTCTTTCTTTCTTTCCTCCCTCCCACTCTTTTTCCCTCCCTTCCCTTTCCTTCCTCTGTCCACATAGGGTATTATACACTTACCAGTGGGTGCTTTTCCCAGAGGAATGCAAATGTTGATGGCTGAATCCTAGCAAGATACCTTTGGGTTTTTAAAGACCTCCAACCCAATTTACTACAGCTCTCATTGATTGGTCAACCATAGGTCCCCGCCCAAGCCCACTTAGTGGTCTTTATCTGGGCCCAGATTGCTCAGAGTGAATGTAAATGGTAATCTTATTTTTTTTTTACCAGAAACCCTGGGGATCTTCCCCTCCCAGACTGATTTTTTTTTTTTTTTTAAGATAAAAAGGCCCATTCCTTGGCTCATTTCTTACCTAACCTTAAGCACTGAATGGACATTGCCTTTAAGTGAGAACTTGGCCAAGGTCTCCCAGTGCATCACAGACCTAAGACCAGTTATCTTGACCTAAGTCTTGCCACTGTGTTGAGGTTTAGGGGTGCTAGGATCTTGAAATAGCCACATGCGGGTCCTGTCTGAATGTATTCAACTCAAGTTTTCTTTCAGCCAAAGACCAAACTTATTAGAACACAGAAGGTGGGCGTGATTCTAAAAATCTGCCCTATTGACCAGACTCTTGAGAAATCTAAGCACTGGCTAGACTCTTAAGGAATCTGAGCATTTCTGATGCTTATATTGACAAGCAGACCAGATTTAATCTGAGCACTTCCATGGAGGCAAGATGGATCTTTTAACCAAAGACTGAAAACAGAGAAGGGGTCTGGATAAAATTATGGGAGCAGCTGATCTAGGGTGGTGCAGACAATGAAAGTGCAGTTAATTGACTGGGAAGGACTTATTACCCTGGAGCCAAGTGGGAAAAGTCCAGGGACTTTTCATTTTTGGAGTCCAGATCCCAAAGACATTATCTTTTCCTTTTAGGGGTTCAGATCAAATCCCTACCATTCCCCCTCAAACAAATGGGACCCAAAATCTTGGAGGGTAAGGGCGAAGGTCTCAGCTTCTGAAACTGCTACTTGCTGGGAAAGGTGGGAACATTTGCTAGTACCGATGGTTTGCTACCAATTGTAGGTGAGTCTGGAAGACACAAATCTGACAAGCTAGTCTGCCTGCCGGGGCCAAGAATTGGGAGAACTAAAAGTGCAAGAGCCTCATTAAAATTATTTACATTTGACCTTCAGGATTATCTGATCTTGTTACTTTCTCAAAAGTTGGTTTTTTGTTGGTAGAATTTTCCCACCTTAGACTAGGACTGACTTTTACTCCCACTGTAACGAAAGGCTAGGGAGGTAATTAAGTAAAGATTAGGTCAAATTGGTTACCTCTCTCCAAGAAATGTTGAGGCTGATCGCCTCAGGTGAAAGCCAGGGACTTTTCCTTTTTGGGGTCCAGATCCCAAAGACATGGTCTTTTCCTTTTGGGAGTTCAGATCTCATCCCTATCAACTGGACCTGGATAACTCTGAAGGAGAGAGACTGGCGACTGCACAGCCCTCCCTCACTTACCTCCAATTCACTTGCAAGTCATGGCATCACCTTCCTGATGCCTTGACCCTTTTCAAGAATGAAGGACAAACAACTTTAAGCATCTACTATGTATGTGGTTGGCACTATGCTATGTATTGGGGATACAAAGAAAGACAAAAGATAGTCTCTGCCTTTGAGGAGCCCAGAATCTAATGAGGGAGACACCATTCAAACACTTGTATACAAACAAGCAATATACCAGATAAATAGGAAATAATCAACAGAGGGAAGGCAGTAGAATCCAAAGATATTGGGAAAGGCTTCCTGTACAAAGTGGAATTCTAATTAGGACTTAAAGGAAATCAAGAGGAAGAGGAGAGGATAAGAATTATAGGCCTAGGATATGGCCAGTGAAAATGCCCAGAGTCAGGAGAAAGAATGTTATGTCCAAGAAACAGCAAAGAGGCCAGTGCCATTGGTTCCCATAGTACATGAGAGGGTACAGTGTAAAAAAACTAGAAATGTAGGGTGGATATAAAGGTCCTTTTAAAGAGAATTTTATGTTTGATCCTGGAGGTGATAAGCAGTCTCTAGAGTTTATCCTCTGTGTGTGTGTGTGTGTGTGTGTGTGTGTGTGTGTGTGTGTGTATGTGTGTGTGTGTGTGTGAGAGAGAGAGAGAGAGAGAGAGAGAGGGAGTGACATTTGAGACTTGTGCTTTAGGAAGATCATTTTGGCAGCTGAGTAGAGGTTGGATTATAGTGAGGAGAGACTTGAGGAAGGCACACCCACCAGCAGGCTATTGAAAAAGTTCAGGGGTGAGGTGGGAGTACCTGTCCCTGGGTGGTGGCAATGTCAGAGGAAAGAAGGGGGCATATGCCAGAGATGTTACAAGGGTAAAAATCAGTGGGACTTGGCCACAAATTGGATATGGGGGATTAGAGAAGAGTGAAGAATCAAGGATGGTATCTAGCTTGTAGACCTAGATGTCTGCCAGGACGGTTGTGTGCTTAACAGTAATAGAAAAGCTGGGGAAATGGAAGGACTTAGGAGAAAAAGTGAGTTCAGTTTTGAACATGTTGAGTTTAAGATATATGTGGACAGTTGGAGATGAAAGATTGAAGGTCAGGAGAGAGATTAAGATTCAACTAATGGATCTGAGAATTATCAAAAAAGAAATGACAATTGAATCCATGGGAGCTGATAAACCACCAAGTGAAATAGTATGAGAAGAGAAAAAAGTCCAAGCCAGAACCTTGGGAGACACCCACAGTTAGTGGGTATGACCTAGATGAAAATCCAGCAAAGGAGACAGAAAAGGAACTGTCAGATAGGATGAGACCCAGAGAGAGTAGTGTCAGAAAAGCCTAGAGTGAAGAAATAATCAAGAAGAGGGTAATCAACAATGTCAAAGGTCACAGCGAGGTCAAGAAGAATGAGGATTGAGAATAGGTCATTAGATCTGGCAGCTAAGAGATCACTGATAATTTTAGAGAAAACAGTTTAGGTGGAATAATGGAGTCAAAAAACAGATTATAAAGGATTAAGGTCAACAGCCTGACTGAAGAAAACAACACCTTAAAAAATAGACTAACTCAAATGGCAAAGGAGGCCCAAAAGGGCAATGAGGAGAAGAATGCCTTAAAAAGTTGAATTTGCCAGATGGAAAAAGAATCTCAAAAGTTCACTGAGGAGATTCATTCCTTCAGAGTTAGACTGGAGCAAATGGAAGCTAATGACTTTATGAGAAATCAAGATGCTGTTAAGCAGATCCAAACAAATGAAAGATTAGAAGGCAATGTGAAATATCTCATGGGAAAAACCACTGACCTGGAGAATAGATCCAGGAGAGACAATTTAAAAATTATTGGACTACCTGAAAGCCATGATCAAAGAAAGAACCTAGAAATCACCCTTCAAGAAATTCTCAAGGAAAACTGCCCTGATGTTTTAGATCCAGAGGGCAAAATAGAGGTTGAAAGAATCCACCGATCACCTCCTGAAAAAGATCCCAAAAAGAAAACTCCCAGGAATATTATAGCCAGGTTCCAGAATCCCCAGATCAAGGAGAAAATACTACAAGCAGCCAGGAAGAAACAATTTCAATATTGTGGAAACACAATCAGAATAGCCCAGGACCTGGCAGCTTCTACACTGAGGGATCAAGGGCATGGAATATGATATTCCAGAGGGCAAAAGAACTGGGAATGAACCCAAGGGTCACCTACCCAGCAAAACTGAGTATTTTGTTTTAGGGGAAAATATGGTCATTCAGTGAAATAGAGGACTTTCAAGCATTCTTGAGGAAAAAACCAGAATTGAATAGAAAATTTGACATCCAGACACAAGAAGCAAGAGATGCCTGAGAAGGCAATCAGGGAAAAGAAATCAAAAGGAACTTATCAAAGTTGAACTATTTACATTCCTATATAGAAAAACAATAACAGTGACTGATGATATCTTTCTCACTATGAAAATAATGGAAGAAAGGTGTGTGGTCATATGAATACATATGTGAATGTGTGTGTATATGGTTACAGTTATATATGGATAGAGGGCACAGGTTGAATTTGTTGGGAAGGGAGAATACTCAAGGGATGAAATTATGAGGTGAGAAAGGAAAGTGGCAAGAGGAGATGGGGAGAGACAGGGTAGGGTAAACTACCTCATGTAGAAGAAGCAAGAGGATGTGGTTGCAAGGGAGAGGGAGAATAGGAAGGCAAAAAGGCAAAACCACATTCTCATTGAATTTGGTTCAGGGAGAGAATGACATACATACTAAATGGGATATCTCAACCTACAGCAGAATAGGGGGGAGGGGGATGAGAGGAGGGATGATGGATGGGAGGGCATCCTTAGGAGGAGGGGAGGTTGGAAGTACCCACTATAGAAGAGGGACAGGATCATGTAGGGAATGGACCAGGTGGGGGGTGGGATGAGTGGGAAGGAGAATTATAAGCAGCCTTGTACAATATATCTACTATGATAATGTTTTGCATAGCTAGACATGTACAAATATACTGAATTACTTATCTCCCCAGAGGGAAATGGGTGACTCTAATGGAAATGCAAATTAAAGATCTTCCCTGCCCCTAGCATAAGTGCACCTGGAGCCTATGGTGGGAGGCTTGTTTTTCAGAAAAGCCCACACCTTGATACTTTGTGATTGGGCAGTGAGTCAAGAAGGTTGTTACAATCTCTGAGCCAGGAGAAGGCTATATAAACCCTTATGAGAGGCTTTGCTTTGGGGCTCACTTTAAGAAAATGTTTTATAACTTGACCAATGAGACTCTGGGAAGCCATTGTTGAGAGCCCCAGCTTTGAAAACCCAGATGTTGATGCTTCCCCTCTCTGGTAACTGTGATTTGGTATTGATATAATGGTAGGACAGTTTGGAAGCCTGTCTGTTTGATCTGTAAGTTCTGTAACTCTGAAGTTTGGGTGCTGACCTTTTTCCCCTGAACTAGGTAATGTATGTTTGTTTGATTAAAGTAAGCTTGTTAACTGATTTTGAGTTGCTTTCCTTTTGAAAAGCAGATCTAAGAACCTGTGTTGGCAGTCACCCTGGGGATATTGGGGTGCTTGCTGCTACAGTGACAAGGGAGGAAGGAAATGGATCTGAAATTTGAGGTCTTAACATTAAATGTTCCAAATATATACATATACTATTATTAATACTCTTTTGCTTGTAATAGGGAGATAAGATGTGTAGTCATTGGGGCACAGAGACTCACATTGCTCTAATGGAAAAGTCGAAGGGGGTGTGGGAGAAGGTATGGGAGAGAGCAGATTGGAGGAAGCGATATCTTGTGGGACTGCTATTCTGGGAGGTTGGGTAGGGGAACAACAGGGGAAGAAAATGATTGTAACTCAAAATCTGGCGGAAATGAATGATGTAAAACAGAAGTTAATAAAGCATTTGTTTAAAAAAAAAGAATAGGGTGAAAGTGGAAGTATCTATTGTAGACAGCCTTCTCAAGGAATTAAGCCACAAAAAGGAGAGCTATGAAACTATACCTAGTAGGAATGAATGGCCCAAGTGAGCATGAGAGAGATGTGAGCATTTTTATTAGTAACAAGAAGAGTTTGGAGAAAAATCAGAAAGTTGAATTAAAGAAGGAGCAACCTGCTGGAGAATGGAGAATGAAATGGGATGATTTCTGCACATAGAGAGGTTTGTCTTGGCAAGGAGAAAGGCTGCCTCTTCACATGAGACGTAGGTAAAAGCTGAAAGATTGGCAGAAAGCATCTGGAAGGAGTTAAGAAGGAAGAAGAGGAAGACCCCAGAGAATGGCCAGATTTTTCAGTAAAATGTCAGTCAAGGTTCTCAACTGAGGATAGGAGGAGGGGAACTATGGGGGAATTTAAGGACAGATGAAAAGTTATATAGTGAGTCTATTAGGGAAGTGTAAAAGGATTTCCTTGACACAGTTGAGATTGCATAATATAAATTTCTCGTGGATCCAGTCAGTAAGTTTCATGGTTTTCTCTAGCTTCATCCAGCAACGGGTGAATAGGACTGAAAGCACCAGATGGTAGGATTAATTTGGGGTTGAGGCTTGGCAAAGCAAGATCGACAGTTGGTTAAGTGGAGGAACTCAAGAAGATGGATGGTGTAGAGTTGAACTCATTCACCAAGGGGTCAAGATGGAAATGGGAGAAGGATGCAGTGATGGCCTGGGAGAGAACTCAGGGGCCAAGGGACTGGCAATCATGGTGAGAATAAAGAATGCCCTTCTTGATTCTTCTTTAGGATTGTATGGTAGATGGAGAGGTAGAATGATAAAATATTGTGATCAGCTAAGGGAATTGAGAGTTTATGAACATGAAAGTGGAATATTTGTGGGTAATGGCAAGGTAAGAGCATGGTTATCCCTGTGTAGCTGAGTTGGGGTGGAGAAGTAGACCTAAGTTCCCCAAAATAGAAGTAAAAGGGCAAAATGACAATGTAGGGATGTATTGGTAAATGTTTAACAACCAAACACTCTGGGGCAAAAAAAGTATGCTCACATTTTTAAAGTTTTATTTGCATTAGCACTTTTATAAATCCAGACAATCAACAACGCAATAAATCAAGCCTTGATTTGTATCAAGCTATTGTCCATTTCTGAGAATTTAACAATCCACTACAATACTTCTAGGGGGTTTTCCTTCTGAAATAGGCCTGAGTGTCTCTGAATTGGGTCTATTCTCTCTACCTTTTAAGATGAAACCTACTTCTTCTTGGGTCTTTTTTTTTTTTTTAATACCAGGAGCTTTGCAGATTACTGCCTCAAATGACTTCAATTAGACTTTTGAGTTGAAACTGAATAAATTACTTATCAAGCCTTTTTACAGAGTCAAATTTATTTTGATATGCAGCTAATGGTAACATTCAGATCTATATAACTTGTTGGGATGAAAATAGAGAGCCATGAACATAAATCTGTAATGCCATACTTGGTGTTTCCATTTTATCCAAATAGTCAGGACAATGATTCATCTCACAAGGCCTTTCACTTAAACCTCTGTGGTTCTGTAAGATATACTCTACACATTTTGAAATTCATCTTTAGCAATCATGCTTGCTTCATGACCCACCAGAATTTTCTCACATAATTGCCTTTCATTTAAGGTTACCTTCCATCTATCTGTTATGGGTCTTATGTGTATAGCTTCCATCTAAGATTACCTCCTATCTACATGTTATTTATTTTGTATGTTTATATTTATATACATGTTGCATTCCTCATTAGGACGTAAGCTCCATGAGAGCAGGGACTGTGTCAAGACAAGTCAGACAAGTATTTATCAAATGTCTACTATGTGTCATGCTCTGTCCTAAGTCCTGTAATACAAGGAAAAGCAAAAACAATCCCTGTTCTCAAAGAACTCAAGGACACACAGGGAGACAACATCAAACAACTATGTAAGGACAAGAATAAATTGGGATAATCATAGAAAGATGATACTAATGTTAAGGGGGATCAGAAAAGGCTTCTTATGGAAGGGGGGTGGTGTATTAGTTGTGATCTGAAGCTAGGGAAGACAGGAGGTGGAGATGACAGTGGCGAGAACTCCCATCACAGAGACAGCTAATGAAAAGGCAAGGAGTGGCAAGTTGAAACATCTTGTGGATGGAACAACAAAAAAGCCAGTCTCACTAGATTGCAGAGTACATGGGAGTGAGTAAGGTATGAGTATAGATAGAGGAAGACGCAAGGTTATGAAAACTTCTACAAGTCAAACAGATGACTGACTTTATATTTGATCCTGGAGGTAACGGAGTCAATGGAACTGATTGACTAGGAGGGATGGCATTTTTAGACCTGAGTTTTAGAAAGAACAGTTTGACAGCTGAGTGGAGGATGTACTCGCATGAAGGGAGACTTGAGATGGGGAGACCAACTAGAAGGCTGTTGCAGTATTCCAAGTATGAGGTGATGAAGGCCTGCACGAGGGTGGTTGATGTGGTAGAGAATGGGGTATATAACAGGTAAAATTGACCAGATGTGGCAACAGATTGAATAGAATGGTGAGAGAAGAATCCAGGCCTCCATCTAGGTTATAAGTCTGGATGACTGGGAATGTAGTGGCGTCAATCTTTGGAAAGTTAAGGAATAGTGGAAGGCTGAGGGCAAGGGGGGGTGGGGTGCGATAATAGCTCAGTTTTGGACATGTTGAGTTTAGGATGTCTGAGAGACAGCAGCAGAACCAAGATGGCAGAGTAGCAGGAAGCATACAGAAGGCCATTTATCCCTCATCCTACCCCACGCCAAAAAATTCTTCCAGAAAGATGCAGAAAATGCAGTAGACTGAATCCTTATGGGCAATCTCAGAAAAAGTCTCAGGGAGGCATTTTCCTTCTGGGTCAATAAGGTGACAAATAGGGAACTCTGTGGACATTAGGGATAAGATCTAGCCAGAAGAGAGGATCTGTGTGTGAAATTCTCCAGTACAAAGAGAAGCTGTTTATCTGTGCAAAACTCATACATGGTGAAGCATGTCAAATGGAGGAACAGTTGTCACTAGAGAAGTTTTAACACCCACTTTCTACTTCCAGGTCACAGATCCAGGGCAGACTGAAGAGAGGACCAGGAATGGTCATCTGAAGAGAGGTCAGGGATAGCAGTCAGGGGATAAAAAGAGGTTGCAGGATGTAGGCTGTGTACCAAGAAAGGAACAAGTTTAGAAGCTAGCAGCAGCTATGTGGCTGGGACACCAGGAACAGAGGAAGGCCTCACTTTCAACTAATAACTGTTTGAAGATTGCAGTAGAATAACCAGAGAAGACCAAAGGGAAGACTGCAGTTCTGTCTCTCTGCACCAGCAGAACATATACAGCTATCTGTTAGTAGCTAAGTCTAACAGCAGTCTACTTTTTCTCAGAAACAAACCAAGTCAGGAACTTGCAGAGCTCAGACCAGGAAAAGAATGATCACTTTGCCCTATATCAGACCACTCTGAGAGCAATGAAAGCTTATAGGTTCCCAGCCTGAGCTATTTGTGAAGTCCTAGAATAATAATATCTCTAAGAAAGCAGAAGCAAGACCAACCCAGACCTTCCTTCTGGAAATTCTCAGGGCCTGACCCAATCTGAAGCCAGCAGTATGGAAAAATGAGCCAACAACAAGAATCCTACCACAAAAAGCTATTGTGAATTTCAGGAATACTCAAGACACAAATTCAGAAGAAGAGAATGACTCCAAAACATATACAAGCAAAATTTCAAAGAAAAACATACCTTGTGAACAAATTTAGTAGAATACCTCGAAAAAATTGAAGAGTTTTAAAAATGAAATGAGAGTACTAGAAGGGAAAAAATGAAAAAGAAATGAAAACTATGCAGCAATCATCAAAAGTATTTGATACTTGCCATGTCACCTTGGACACGTCATTTAACCCCAATTGCCCTCCAAAAAAAAAAGTATTTGATACTGGCTAAGAAATAGAGTGGAGGATCAGATGAGGTACATGAGACACAGTAGTCAATGACTATAGTAATCTACTGTTTGATAAACCCAAAGACTTCAGCTTCTTGATTAAGAACTCACTGTTTGACAAAAACTGCTGGGAAAATTGGAAAATAGTATGGCAGAAACTAGGTATAGACCAACATCTTACATGTTATACCAAGATAAGCTCAAAATGGGTACATGATTGAAATATAAAGGGTGATACCATAAGCAAATTAGGAGACCAAGGAATAGACAACCTGTGAGATCTATGGAAGAGGGAAGAATTTATGACCAAACTAGAAATAGAGAACATTATGAAATTCAAAATGGATAATTTTGATTACATTAAATTAAAAGGTTTTTGGACAAACAAAGCCAATGCAACCAAGATTAGAAGGAAATCAGAAAGCTGGGAAACAATTTTTATCGCCAGTATCTCTGATAAAGGCCTCATTCCTAAAATATATAGAGAACTGAATCAAATGTATAAGAATACAAGTCATTGCCCAGTTGATAAATGGTCAAAGGATATGAACAGGCAGTTTCAAGATAAAGAAATTATCTATAGTCATATGAAAAAAATACTCCAAGTTACTATTATTTTTCTTTTGGAGGGGGAAGGGCAGGGCAATTGGGGTTAAGTGACTTGCCTGAGCTAATAAATGTTAAGTGTCTGAGTCCAGATTTGAACTCAGGTCTTCCTGACTCCAGAGCCAGCACTCTATTCACTGTGCCACCTAGCCGCACCCCAGGTTATTATTGATGAGAGAAATACAAATTAAAACAACTCTGAGGTACTACCTCACACCTAACCAATTGAATAATATAACAAAAAAGAAAAATAATAAATGTTGGAGAAGATGGGGCAAAATTGGAACACTAATGCATTGTTGGTAGAGTTGTGAATTGATCTAGCCATTCTGGAGAATAACTTGGAACTAGACCCAAAGGGCTACAAAATGTCACTACTAGGTCTGTATCTCAAAGAGATCATAAAAATGGGAAAAGGACCCACATGTACAAAAATATTTATAGCAGCTGTTTTTGCGGTGGCAAAGAATTGGAAATTGAGGGGATGTGCATCAATTGGGGAATGGCTGAACAAGTTGTGGTATATGAATGTAATGGAATACTATTTTGCTATAAGAAATGATAAGCAGGCAGATTTCAGGGAAAAAAGGGAAACACATACATGAACTGATGCTAAATGAGGTGAGCAGAACCAGAACATTGTACACAATAACAGCAACATTGTGCAATGACCAACTTTGACAGACTTAGCTCTTCTCAGCAATACAATGATCTAAGATAATTCCAAAAGACTCATGATGGAGAAAGCTATCCACGTCCAGAGAAAGAACTATGTAGTCTGAATGCAGATAGAAGCATACTATTTTCTCCTTCTCGTGGTTTTTCCCTTTTGTTCTAATTCTTCTTTCATAACATGACTAATGTTGAAATATGTTTAATATGATTATATATGGATAGACTGTGTCAGAATGGTTGACATCTTGGTGAGGGGAGGGGAAAGGAGAAAAAAATTTGAAACTCAAAATCTTATAAAGATGAATGTTGAAACTATCTTTACATATAATTGGGGGGAATACTATTAAGTGGGAGGGGGAAAAATGAGAGTTATGTAAAAAATAATTGGAAAGGAAATTAGCAGTTTGATACAAAGATATAAAACCTTTCACAGACAACAAAATTCTCGAAGATAAGAATGGGTCAAATAGAAGCCAATGACTCCATGAGACAACAAGAAATATTGAAGTCAGAAGAAAGAAAAAAATAGAATATAATGTAAGGTATCTCATAGCAAAAACAAATGACTTAGAAAACAGATTGAAGAGGAAAAAATTAATTAATGAACTATCCAAACACCATGACAAAAAAAAAAGAGCTAGACATCATAGTTCACAAAATTTTAATAATTGCCCATATATTTTAGAACCAGGGGGCAAAATGGAAATCGAAAGAATTCACCACCTCCTGGTCATCTCCTAACAAAAGCCCTCAAATGAAAATTCACAGGAACTCTATAATCAAAATCCAGAACTTCCAGGTCAAAGAAAAAAACACTACAATTATCCAGAAAGGAAGAATTCAAGTACTGAGGAGTTAAAATTGGCATCACACACAATCTAGCAGCCCCCACTATAAAGGAGTGAATAACTTGGTACACAATATTCCAGAAGGCAAAGAATAAGGGCTTACCATCAAGAATAACTTGTAAGCATTTCTGATGAAAGGAGCTATCTAGAATCTTTGTGTTTCAAACATAGGAGTTAAGAGAAACATAATAAATAGGAATAAAGAGGGGGTGGCTAGGTGGCGCAGTGAATAGAGCGTTGGTCCTGGTGTCAGAAGGACCTGACTTCGGATCCGACCTCAGACACTTAACGCACACACACAAACAAAAACCTAGCTGTGTGACCTTGGGCAAGTTACTTAACCCCAATTGCCCTCCAAAAAAAAAAAAAAAAGGAATAAAGAAAGATAACAGACTAAATAAGGATAAACTGCTTACATTTAAATATGGGGAGATGATAGATGTATCCTCTCTGAACTTCATCATCATCAATGGTCATAGAGGGAGTCTAATTGGACAAATTACTTGGAGTAATTATGGTATGTCAATGATTTTTTTTGTCTTAATGATTTTAAGAGAAGAAAAGAAACAGGAAAAGGAGTAACTGGGGTTAAAGGAAAGGAAGGTTAAGGAAAATCACACACAATCAAGATGTACATATAGATATCTATACTAATGAGGAAGGGATGGGGGAAATAACTAATGCTTGACTCTCACATCTGAACTGGTCAAAAGAGGTTTGGAAGGATGACGATTGAGAAGAGTACATTATATTTGGCAATTAAGTGATCCCTAGCACCTTGGAGAGAGCAGCTTCAGTTGAGCAATGCATTTGGAAACATAATGCTGAGGGGGTAAGAAGGGAGGGGCAAGGAAAGAAATTGGAGGCACCAATTCTAGATTCCCTCAGAGAAGTTAGCCACAAAAAAAGGAGAGATGTAGGACTATAGCTAATGAGGATGGATGAATGGATAGATAAAGGGAGGGTTTATTGGGGAGGAGGGAGACATTGGTATGTTTGTGGGTAATGGAAGCAATGTGTAGACAGAGATATTGAAGATTAGTGAAAGAGAGGAATGACAGAAGGAGCAATCAGTTGGAGAATACAGGATGGGACAGGATCATTTATGCAGGTAGAAGGTTTGCCTTGACAAGGGAAGGTCACCTCTTTATGTGAGATATGAGGTGAAGGAAGAAATAATATCAGAAGGCGTCTGAGTAATGCCAGGTGAGAAAGACTGGATAAAATGGAGCTCTCAGTTAATGCCCTCAAGTTTTTCGATTAAATACAAGGCAAGATTCTCATTGGGAATCGTGCAGGGATAGAGAGACAAGAAAATTTGAGAAAGGATGAAAAAGTTTGAAAAAGATATTGTGGTGAGTGGGGTAGTGAATTAACCAGAGAGGTAGGATTGTCTTGCCACAGTACAGTCTCAGTCAAGATTACACAACATAAATTTGTTAGTGATCCCAGTCAGTAGGTTTTTGTGATTTTTTTCCAGCTTCATTCATCAACATGTGAGTGGGAGCAAAAGCAGCAGATGAAGGGAAAAATCCAAAGCTAAGCTTGGCAGGATAAGATCAGCAACAAGATAAGTGAAGATGGTACTTCAGAGAAAAGGACAGTTCAGAATCAAATTGATTCATCATTTGGATGAACATTAATTTTAAAACTTTAATTTTAGGAGTGGCTAGGTGGCACAGTGAATAGAGCACCAGCCCTGGACTCAGGAGGACCTGAATTCAAATTCAGCCTCAGACACTTAACACAAAACCTGTCACTTAACCCCGATTGCCCTACCTTACCCCCTCAAAAAAAAAAAAACAAAATTAAAAAAAAATTTTTAACTTTAAAAAAAAAAATTTTTTTAATTAAAAATTTTTTTAAATTCATCAGTGAAACATTCTGACCATAGCCACGACCACACTCTTTTACAATTCATCATAAACATGGGAAGAGAGAAAAGTATTGCCAATACAAGAGTATTAGAAAGAAATGAGGAGTCAAGGGATTAGAAATTTTTAATGAGGAAGAACAGGCTTAAAACAAAGGAGGTGAGATGGAATAACAAGCAACTGTGAACAGGTAAGGGACTTTTGGAATTATGAACATGGAAATAGAATGTTTGATAATAGGAAGATCAAGGATATGACCAGCTCTATGTGTTACTGAAGGAGGGTAGAGGAGTAAGTCATGGGAAATAATTCAGCTGAGTAACTGAGAGATTAGACTGTTTGAGAGAATAACAGGTATATTGAAGGTCTCTACTATAAGGGCAGGAGTTAGGGAAGAGAGAAAGACTACTTTTCTTTGTACTTCTAGTACTTAGCACAGTGCCCAACTGTTCAATAAATACTTGTTTTATTGTCTTCAAACCTTTTACACATCCCTTTTTTAAAAATTATAAGCTGAATATTGTCTCATGTAGAATAAGTGAACCAGCATGTACATACCAAATTAAAAAAAATTTTTTTTGTTTTTTTAAAATAGCATATTTAGCTCAAGCATGGCACCTAATATGATGTCTATACTCTACCCCTTTTCTCTTTCTGGTCTGACTCACTTCTCAACCTGCTCTCATGCTATCAGGTCTGGGAGGTTTTCTCAGAGTGAAACATTCTGACCATAGCCATGACCATACTCTTTTACAGTTTTATGAGTAATCTTAGTGGGGTGGGGAAGGGGATACTAAACCCAAAGGAAAAAGCAAAAGTAATCCTAACATTTAATCAATAGAAGGTAAAAGCAGCAATGATCAAAATAGTGTTCTATTTTGTCTGGCCCCTAAACTTAGGTCATACTCCCACCAATGCACAAAACATTAATTACAGAAAATGGATATAAATATATATACATATATGCATATACATACATATACACATATGCATCATTTTTATGATAGTTTTTAGTGTTCTTTTAAAATTTTAAATTAAAAAAAATTCCAAATTCTCTCCTTTCCTCTTCCCTCCTTTCATACCCACTGAGAAGGCAAGCAACTGATATCAATTATATATGTGAAATCATGTAAAACATTTCCATAGTAGCCATAATTTTTAATTAAAAAAAAGGAGAAAAAAGAAAATGAGAAAATTATACTTCAATTTGCATTCAGAGTTCATTAGTTCTCTCTGTGGTGGATAGCATTTTTTCATTGTGTCCTTTGGATCATTGTATTGATAAGAGTAGACAAGTCTTATACAGTTGATCATCATTACTATATGGCTGTTATTGTGCACAATGATTTTCTGGTTCTTCTCACTTTGGGCCTACTTCCAAATTGTTCTTTAGAATGGTTAGATGAGTTCACCACTCCACATTAATGTACCTATTTTTCATTCATCACCTCCAGCTTTTGTCATTTCTGATAGGTGTGATCAATAACAATGTATTTATTTTTGTGTGTGTTTACATGTGTATATACACACACACCTATATGTATGTGTATGTATGTGTGTGTTCTTCACTCTTTAAACCAATTCCAATGAAAGTGAGATTCAAGCACTGCCAGCTATCCCCCCCCTCCATTTTCCTCTCCACTATAAAATCTCTTTCTTGTGTGCCTCTTTTATGTGAGAAAAATTTTCCCATTCTATCTTTTCCCTCCTCCTTCTTCCACTGCATCCCTTTTTCGTCATCATTTGTATTAGCAAGTACCCCAGCATCTCCAGGGTGGCTAAGAACACAGGTTCTTAGATCTCCTTTTTTTAAAGGAAAGCAACTCAAAATGGGTTAACAAGCTTACTTTAATCAATCGAACATATATTGTTTACCTAGTTCAGGGGAAAAAGGTCAGCCCCCTGAACTTCAGAGTATACAAACAGAAGTTACAAGATAGAGAAACAGATCAAGCAGATAGGCTTCCAAACTGTCCAACCATTACCTCCATACCAAGTTACAGTTACCAGAGAAGGAAGAATCATCTGGGTTTTCAAAGCCTGGGGACTCTCAAAGGCTGCCCAGAGTCTCATCTGGTCAAATCACACAACACTTCTCAAAGTGAGCCCCAAAGCAAAGCCTCCCGTCAGGGATTATATAGCCTTCTTCTGGGGCAGAAAATGTAACCACCCTCTTGACTCACTGCCCAATCACACAGCATCAAGGTGTGGGCATTCCTGAAAACCAAGCCTCCTGCCACAGGCTCCATGTGACCACATTCAGCATATTAGGGAGCAGAGTATATTTTTAAATCAAGGAAGGTTCTCAGAGTCTCTTAAGCCTATCAAAGGGCCTAGGAGCAGGGAAGATCTTTAAATTTGAATTTCCATTACACCATTTCAATTTTTTTTGGAGATCATTCCAATGTAATCAACTCATATTCTTAAGAGTTACATGTATCATCTTGCCATATAGATATATGGGAATAACTTTATTGAGCCTCTTATGATTACTCTTTTATATTTACCTTTTTATACTTTTCTTGAGTCTTCTCCTTGAATATCATATTTTCTATCTGGCTCTGATCTTTTTATCAGGAATGCTTGAAAGTCCTCTATTGCATTAAATATCCATTTTTTTCTCCTAAAGGATTAAACCCAGTTTTGCTAGATAACCAATTCTTGGTTGTAATGCTAGCTCCTTTACCTTCTGGAATATATTCTAAGCCTTCCACTCCTTTAACATGGAAGTCACTAAATTTTGTGTGATTAGTGAGAGAAATACTACTGGGAAATAAAGGGATTGATCATTGGACTTTTATCTTCTCTCATTCCTTTCTGCTAGTCACCAGAATGTGGGTTAAAGAGCAGATAGGTGAACTGTTTGGATTTAAGATAATAGAGTAGTAAAGGTCTGAAGCACAGAGACCTAGATTCAGTTGAATCTTGTGTCTCTCCTTGTACCTAGCACATTTAACTCCACAAAATAGTTGCTTAATATATGTTTGTTTTCTGTATGAAAAGGTAAAGCTGAGACAAAGGACTATGATGGTTTCAAAAAGATAATCTCCTAAAGAAAGCAGCAAAGTGACTGTGAGAAATTCCTTAGTCTAGGAATAAAGAAGCAGCTAAGCTGTAGGACCATGGTCCTCAAAATGTGATCCGAGGACTTCTAGGGGTTCCTGAGACTACTTCAGGGGTCCATAAGGTCAAAGCTATTTTCATAATAATACTAAGATACTTCCATTTCTAAAATGGTAAATATTATAGATTATAACCCACTTGGAGGATGCTCTGGGATTTTTCTTCCATATTTCTCCCATAGTCCCAAGAGAACCACTTTTCTGCCCCAACTCTTGTTTATTTATTTATTTATTTATTTTTTGCTTTTTGGAGGGCAATTGGGGTTAAGTGACTTGCCTTAAGTCACACAGCTAGTAAGTGTGTCAAGTGTCTGAGGCCAGATTTGAACTCAGGTCCTCCTGACTCCAGGGTCAGTGCTCTATTCACTGTGCCACCTAGTCTCCCCCTTTCTTGTTTATTTTTACTGGCTCTATTATTTTGTCTTGTTTCTGGGAAAAATTTGGAGAGCTTACCATGTTCCCAGAATCTTCTCTACATAATACCTAACATATAAATGTTACATAATTTGTATTTCTTGGTCTCATATTTCCTGTTTGAGGAGGCAAAGGCCTTCAGTGAACCATTAAACTATACTATATAAAGCTTTTCCCATGTAGGGAGATATAGGTGAGTATGACTAACTGGCAGCTCTATACATGTCTCAGTGGGCTGTATGGGGTGCTCAGGGAAGACCAGTACCTCCGCTGTGAGGACTTGCCCTTTTCAGGGCTGCTTATCCACCTTTGGTGGCTCCACCTGATTCACCCAGCTCTCACCTGTGGCTCCAAAAAGCTATAGTATAAGCAGTGGCCAGCAAAACTGTTGAGATTTAGGGGTGCTGGGTCCCCAAAATATTGACATGTGAGTCCTACCTCAAATAAATTCGACCTAAGTCTTCTTTCAGTCAAAGACAAGATTTATTAGGACACCTGGTCAGGGATGAGTGTGATTCTAAAAATCTACTGCCCAGACTGAATCTGAATGGTTAGCTAGACTCTTAAGGAATCTTGTTGTACCCCAATAAAAGCGAGACAGAAGATCCCCAAGATTAAGTTTAAAAAGTGGATTTTATTACCGCAGGACTGTCAGGGTACATGGTCACCCAAATCAGACAGTGCTTTGGCACAGACATTGTGCGGGTTTTATAGAGGTTCCATAGCCAGATTACTTAAACTGAAATTACAGTGATGTAAGCTGAAACTACAGTGATTGGTCAGTGTACATTTGAAGCTACAATCAGTGATTGGTCAGTATACATTTGAATTTCCCATCAACAAGAAACCCTAGGCTGGGACTCCCACCCACAGATCAATCTAGGGAAAGCAAGGGGTGGGGGTCCTCCCTGTTTACAGATCAATTAATGGAGAGGAAGGTTGAGTTGCCTGCTTTATAAGTCAATGAAGGGAAGGGCAAAGTGGGGTAGTGTCCAACTATCTGAGCAATTTAATAATGGGCAAGATGAACCTTATGTAGAGGAAGACTATGGCCTAGTCTGGGGTGACTGAGAGGTAACAGAGAAGAACCTGGAAGGACCAGGTGCCCCAGGCAAATGCCAGGGACCTGGGTCATGTGGGAAAGTTCATGGCTTGTCCTCTTTGTGGTTCAGATCCCCAAAACATGGTCTTTTCCTTTTAAGGGTTCAGATCCCATTCCCATCAAAACCATCTTGGCAGATGGGCTAAACCAAGTCAAAGGCCTCAAACCCCTTGGTAAGTTAGGGGAATGTCTACCCCAAGCATGTTTAGACTTTCCCTGATGGAATAGGTGGATGAAACAATTTTTTTTTTCCCCAAGAGCCATGAAGACAGCTGAAGTAGGCACTTCCGAACACTCAGAGAATGTCATCTCTCAAAGACATCAAAGACACAAGGTCATTCACTGCATCCTGAGTATCACCAATAATTTTGAATTTTTGTCTTGCCACTAGACTTAGATAACTCTGGAAGAGAGAGTGAAGCTGATGACTTTGTACACCTCTACCCCCACTTCAATTTACCAAGTCAAGACCCTAAGAGGTTATTGGTTCTCTTTAAAAAAATGATGAGTTGGGGCAGTTAGGTGGTGCAGTGAATAGAGCACCAGGCCTGGTGTCAGGAGGGCCTGAGTTCAAATCCAACCTCAGACACTTAACACTTACTAGCTGTGTGACCTTGGGCAAGTCACTTAACCCTAACTACCCTGCCTTCCCCCTCCAAAAAGACCCAAACCCCCACCCAAAAAAACCCGCTGACCAACTTGGGTCAGAGTCTGAGACTTGGAATCAGGAAGGCTAGCATTTGAATCCTGCCTCAGGCTCAGTACTAGCTATGTGACCCCCAGCAAGTCACTTAACCTTTCAGCATCTTAGTTTCTTTATCAGTAAAACAGAGATAATAGTATTATTACTGACTAATTAGTGAAGATCAGGTTAGATAACATTCAGTGAAGCACTTTGGAAACCTTTTGCTATTATTATGTAACTTTGATCCAGTACTGAACCTGATCTGAATAGGATTCACACAGATATGTGCTAATGAATCTTAAATCAAACTCTTTTGTCCTTCAGAAAGTCTAGCTGAGGAATTTGGTGGGGAGGGAAGGGGAGGATGAGTATTGACTACAAATAGTATTATAAAAATCAGTTGCTGGTTGCCTACCTACCCAGGCAAAGTGGGAATGGGTAACTGGGATACAAAATAATAAAGAAAGAGACAGCTTATATTCTAGTCTTAATATGTAGAGTTTAGTCATTTTGACATTTTGAAAATATACAGTAAATTATTTCAAAGTAGTACACTAATGAAATGGCTACTTCTCACAGGTACTTGGGTCAAGAAATCCTTTACAGAGAACTACTTAATAGTGGCTGAAATGTCTGGTCATTAAAGAGCCTGAGTTGGTGAAAAATATAAATTCTTTTTTTTTTTTTAAAGCAATTGGGGTTAAGTAACTTGCTCAAGGTTACATGGCTAGTCATTATTTATGCGTGGGTGCTCATTTTCTGAGTTCGGTTTCAATCTCGGGTCATCCCAACTCCGAGGCTGGCGCTCTTACTCACTGTGCCACCTAGCCGCCCTGAAAAATATAAACTCTGTACCATGCATTTTAGGGGCAAATTTGTCAGATACAATTTTACTTAATTTAACAGTATTCTAAATCCCAGCCTTTATAGAGAGAGAAATGTCCAAACTTGCATGAGATACCATTTGTAGGAGTCTTTAATGAGAAAAATAGCTAAATTAAAATTGTTTGGGGTTAAGAAATATAATAGTCAGGGGCGGCTAGGTGACACAGTGAATAGAGCACCGGCCATGGAATCAGGAAGAAATAGTCTTAAATATAATACTTAACTTAAACTTGATATAATACTTAAACAAATATAATAGCTACTCCTTTCCTTCCTTGGACCCAATTCTACTTTCCCCTTCCCTTCATTGATTTGTAAAAAGGAGAACTCCACCTTCCTCTCCCTTAATTGATCTGTAAACAAGCACGACCCCCACCCCTTCCTTTCCCTTGATTGATCTATGGGCAGGAGTCCCAGCCTAGGGTTTCGAGCTGGTGGGAAATTCAAATGTATACTGACCAATCACTGATTGTAGCTTCAAATGTACACTGACCAATCACTGTAGTTTCAGCTTACATCACTGTAATTTCAGCTTAGGTAACCTGGCTATGGAATCTCTATAAAACCGACACAATGTCTGTGCCAAAGCACCATCTGATTTGGGCATGTACCCCGACAGTCCTGTGGTTATAAAATCCACTTTTAAAATTTAATCTTGGGGATCTTCTGTCACACTTTATTGAGGTACAACACCTTCCCAGTCCACTCCCCTCAAAAACTGAATTTTTTCTGAATGAGAAAAAGGATGCCTCCTTAGGTAAGTAAGATTTTTGGCAAGATAAAAGTTATCTGTCTTAAGTTTGGTTTCTACCCTTCCTCCATACGTTTACACACAACAGGCCCTGGCTTTTTTACATATCAGCTATACTAAATGGAAAACTCTGAAAAAAGTTTTAGGTTGGAGGAAAATGTTATTAATATTTTCAGTTTAACTAAAACTGAAGCTGTTAATATGCTGCCACACTTAGTAATTGAGAGATTACTGACAGTTTTAATTATGTGATAAAGGGTGGTAGGAATGACATGTATTTAAAAAACATGATTTGGGGCAGCTAGGTGGTACAGTGAACAGAGAACTGGCCCTTGGAGTCAGGAGGACCTGAGTTCAAATGTAACCTCAGACACTTGACACACTTACTGGTTCTGTGACCTTGGGCAAGTCACTTAACCCCAATTGCTTTGCCTTCCCCCTGTTGAGCACAACTCACCCTCCCCTTCCCCTAATTGATCTGTAAGCAGATAACTCCACCCTTCCCCTCCCCCAGTTGATCTGTGGGCTGGAGTTTCAGCCTAGGGTAAAATCCCTGCTCCATTCTTTCCCTTGTCCCCCCCACCCCACTATTGAGTGTTCCCCATCTCTACCCATTCTGGGTTCCCTATTCCTCAGCCTAGGGTAAACTGCAAGCTGAGAGATAAGTTCAAATTCCAATGTACACTGACCAATCACTGATTGTAGTTTCTGCTTACCTAAACTGGCTATTGAATCCCTTTTAAAACTGGCACAATGTCTGTGCCAGCACTGTCTGATTTGCGTAACCATGTAACCCTGGCAGCCCCATGGTAATAAAATCCACTTCCAAATTTTAATCTCAGGGATCTTCTGTCTCGCTCAATTATGCTCTTCACCCCCTCCAAAGAAAATAAAATAAATAAATAAAATACATGACTGGCAATAGAGAAGACTTGTATGGAGGTGACTGATTCTATATTTCATATAGTAGTTTGGGTTGCCGTGCTTATACTAAGCTATAAATTCCATGATGGCAGAATAATTCTCATCTTAAAGTTTGTAACTCTCCCTAGTGCCAAGCAGAGTTCTTCACACAGGAGGTGCTTAATAAATGCTTGAATTGAACTTAAAAAAAATAAGAAAGTTGTCCTAAAGAATTGAGAGGTAGCTTAGTACAAAAAGAACCAAAAGTCAGTCTTGTAGCCAAGAACTATCTCTGGGGAAGTTAGGTGGTGCAGTGAATAGAGCACTAGCCCTGCACTCAGGGGGATCCAAGTTCAAATTCGCCTCAGACACTTGACACACTTACTAGCTATTTGACCTTGGGCAAGTCACTTAACCCCAATTGCCCTGCCTTCCCCCACTCAAAAAAAAGAACTACCTCTGACATTTATGACTATGATCCTGGCTAAGTCACTTAACTTCTTGGTGATCTGGACAACTCCATAAAACTTTGAATTGCAGAGAAATTTCTGACCTTAGAGGGAATTGTTAGAGACAATTCCTTACATCAAGGAAATCATCTGGTCCTTTTGATGGAACTGAGGTCAGACTCCAGGAATGAGATTAAGGGTGGGAAATAGTGAAAGCTACCCAGAAATGACAGATTATGGAGGGCTAGGATAGTTTAAGGGTTACAGATTTGGGTATAGATATTTTGATAGGATCCAAGATTGGGAAGTAGCTGGATGGAGGGCTAGGCTAGGTTAAGAGTAATAGAGATTTGGGTCTAGGATAATGAAAGGCTTATGGCCTCAGGCAAATGCCTCATCAAGTGGGAAGATTCAAGAGGATTCCCAAAGCCTAAACACTATCACCAGGATGGTTCCTAAGGGTGGAGACTCAGGTCCTCCTGACTCCAGGGCTTATTTTGTATTCACTGTGCCACCTAGCCACCACTATATCATTTATTCTCTTAAAGCTAGCAGATACATGCTACATGAAGCCAAAACACAAGTTCTGACTGCCTGATATAAGAATGACAAAGTTTTTATATGTTTTAGGACAATCCCAGGATGTCTGTGTCGCTCAGATTTATAGTCTCTATATGTTTTTAGAAAGGAAGTTTCTCAGCTGAATAAAATATAAATACAAATTGACAAGACAATTGACAAAGTAGTGGTAGTTGGAAATTATGATCCCAGGATACCTGAGCCTCTCCTACACAGCACAGGCCTCTAGGAAAGATAAGAGAAGTCCCACTATTCAGCCTTATCTGGTCTTTGAAGTTGCTGACACAAGAAAGGACATTTTTAGAGCAAAACAAAGCAGTTTGATTGATTAGTTCAGGCTTTGGCCCTTATTGGGGTTCAAATATTATATGTGTGTGTGTGTGTGTGTTTGTGTGTGTGTGTGTGTGTGTATGATTGTACATGTACAACCTATATCGGACTGTCTACTATCTTGGGGAGGGGGGAGGAAAGGCGAAAAAATTGGAACTCAAATTACAAAAATACATGTTGAAACTTATCTTTTGAAAGGAAAAAAATTATCTTTACATGTAATTGGGGAAAAAAATAAAATACTATTAGGTACAACAACAACAACAATAAAAGAAAGGAACTCAGAGGCAGGAGGGAGTGAATACATTCCAGGCATAAAAGATGATCAGTAAAAAAGCCCTTTCCAGGTGAAGAGAATGGTCAGATACAACAAGAAGTTAAAAACAATGAGAATGAAAAAGGGGCTGTTAGACATGCTGACCTCTGGGGGCAAAGTATAATCCAAACGCTGGCACTTAAAGGCATCCACATTTTAGTTACAATTTATTCCAGCCAAATTTGACTACTTTGTAGTAGTTTTGGTCTTCCATGTCTTTGCTCCTGACATTCCCATGCCTGAAATGGACTGTCCTCCTCCAACTTCTCCCTATTTCTTCCCTTCCTTCAAAGTCCAGCTCAGTATCCACTTCCATCTAATGCCTTCCCTAAACACCTCCAGCTGGTGACACTTTCTTTTGCCCTAGATTCAACTCAAGCCAACAATTATCAAGCACCTATTATATTTAGGTTCTTTACCTAAACCTTCCCTTCCCTCTCCTTTGTGCAATGTATAAGTGTCTACATAGTGCCAGATACAATCCTAGGTGCTACAGATGATAAATGCTGGTTGTTCTTTGGTCTCAAAGAGGAACAAAATTGAAGAGGTCATCATAAAATGGTGAGGTATAGGGTTAGGGGTGCTGAGGACCCCAAAATACCCACATCCTGGGTCCTGCTGAATGAATTCAACTCAAGCCTTCTCTTAGCCAAAGAAAAGCAAAGTTTATTAAAAGTTCACCATATTGGAGCCTTGGTATCTGTAAGGCTTGCTGGGCAATCCTGTGCCAGTGTCTCCCATGTCTCACAATTGATTTCAAAGTTCTTCAGAGAAACATTGAGAGTGTCTTTGTATCTCCTCTTTTGACCTTCATGTGAGCACTTGCCTTATGGGAGTTCTCTCTAACACAGTCTTTTAGGCAAACACATTTTTGGCATTTGAACAATGTGGCCAGCCCATCAGATTTGCACTCTCTGTGGCAAAGTTTGGATTTCTGGCATCATATATGTATATATCCCTGGAAAGTATACTGTCAAGGTAAGAAAACTTATCCACAGCATTCAAAATTTCTCCATTTGTTTTAGCTGAGGATATCACGTATACATGGTACAGATTATCTGTTAGAGAACTTCTATTTCTTGGTGTCATCAGGCCAAAATTAGTACAAGCAGCAGAGACTCAATTCATACTTTGTTGCATCTAAGTCTCAGAGATTGCATTGAATGTACAATCATCTGTGAACAAAAAGTTGTGCACCAACTCTGTCCACTTTAGTATTGGCTTGTAACCTTTTCAAATTAAGTAATTCACCATCAGGGCCATAACTGGCCTTGATACCGATTTTGTCCTCATTGAAGGAATCTGACAACATCACTGAAAACATCTTGCTAAAAATCACAGGAGGAAAGCACACAAGCCCTGCTTCACTCCATTGATGATTAGGAAGGCAGGAAAGCATTGTCCATTTCCAGCACCCATGTAAGCCTGCCATCATAAAACTGCTCCAAGAAACCACATTTTGCCATTATTTCCAAAAACCCTCAAGACTGATTGTATCAAAGGCTTTGGCTAAATAGATAAACATTCTGTATAGACCTTTGTTCTGTTCTTGGCATTCTCCTGGAGTTGTTGGGCAGCAAACACCATATTGGCCTTTCCTTAACCCTTTCTGAAGCCACACTGGCTCTCAGATAGATAACCATCTTCCAGGTGAAGGATCCTCCTATTAAGGAGGACTCTGGCAAGAATCTAGCTGGCAATGACTAAAAGATTGACCCCTCTGTGATTGTCATGAGGACAACCTATTTTCCTTTCCTTGAATTCCTGGGGCATAACCTCTTCTAGCCATATAACCCAGTTAGCTTTCATATGAGCAGTGTATCTGCCTTGTATATCTTAGCTGGCTCCATCAGCACTGAGTAATTGAGATACACCATAGGTCTTTGGCCCATAAAATGCCTTCAGGGCATCCTAAACATGCTTTGGACTGTTACTATCAGCATAAAACTGAAATTCATCTGCTTTTTTACTGAGCCAAGAATCCTGTATCTTGTTAAGCTTTTCTTGCACTTTATTTTTGATAGAATTATCTTGATGATAAATCCTGTGGATTTCTTGTTTTTCATCTAAAAGCTTCTGAATTTCCCCATCATTTTTGTCAAACCAGCTTTGATGTTTGCCAGTGTTCTGGCCCAGGCAAGTAAATGCACTGCTGTATACCAGATCTCTGAAAGTTGCCCACTTCTTTTCTGCTCCCCTGTTAGCAACCTGGTGTTGGCTCAGCTTTCCCTCCAAGTTATCGAGGAACTGTCACTGTTCATGCTTGAAGAAGTGCTCTAATGTGTTGACATTTTGTTTTCTGGTAGTCTTCTTGCCTGGGGGCTGCAGTTTTTGTTGAAAATATTTAGCTTGGAGAGATTTCTATAGCTAGTCCAACACCTGTACCACACATCACATTTGTCACTTTCACATCCTGTCCTGTCTATTACTGTCTGTTAATAGACATAGTCTATTAAATGCCAATGTTTGCTGCAAAGGGTGCATCCATGAAGTTTCACTGTGCTTGGGTAAGTGGAAGACAACGTTAGTGATAAGGTCATGAGACACACAAGACTTCAGTACTAAGTGACAGTTGCTGTTATTTCCCACTCCACTCTTCCCAAGGACTCCCTGACAAATCTGATAGTCTGTGCCTGCTCTTGCATTAAAGTCACCCAGAATTATAAGCTTGTCTTCTTTTGGCACATTGATGATGAAGGTTTCCAGGTCTTCATGACCTCGTCAAGGGTCATCATGGTGGGAGCATATACACTGATGCAAAGGGCATTTATAAAGCACCAGCCATGTACTAGGTACTGTGCTAAGTGCTGGGAATACAAGTACAAAAGTTGAGATCATCCCAGCCCTCTAGAAATTTACATATTTTAAAAAAACATTTAAAGTCTATTTGATTTTATTTTCAGCTTCAGTTTCTCTTCCTCCCTTTTTCTTCCCCTACCCATCGAGAAGGCTAGAAAAACAAAATCCATTACAAGTATGTATAGTCATGAAAAACAAGTTCCATCTTTAGCTGTGTCCAAAAAGAAAGAAAAAATGTTTCTATTTGCATCCTGAATTCATCATTTCTCTATTTGGAAGTAGATAGCATATTTTATTATGATTCTTAAGAATTGTGGTTGGTCATTGTGTTGAGTTTCTAAGTCTTTCAGAGTTGACTGTCTTTACAATATTGTTATTGCTGGGGCGACTAGGAGGCACAGTGAATAGAGCACCAGCCCTAGAGTTAGGAGGACCTGAGTTCAAATCTGGCCTCAGATGCTTAACACTTACTAGCTGTGTGACCTTGGGCAAGTCACTTAACCACAATTGCCCTGCCTTTCCCCCTTCAAAAAACAACAAAAACCTCCCTAATATTGTTATTGTTTACATTGTTCTCCTGGTTCTACTCACTTCAATTTACATCAATTTATACAAGTCTTCCCAGGTTTTTTGTCATTTCTTACAGCACAATAGTATTCTATCACATTCACAAACCATAATTTGTTTAGCCATTCCTTAACGGATGGGCATTCTCCTGTTTTGTGACAGGTGAAATATGAAATAACTGAGGAAACCAAGGTTTGAGCTTCTGAGAATATTGATTTATTAAGCAATTCATGCCAATTGCATAATAAATCAGGACCAAGCTTCCTCAGCTTGACACTGGAGCCTGAATACCAGGGAGAGACAGATTTTTATGCATTAAAAGTAAACAATTAACAGAACATAAACTAGTATACAAGATTAGGTAATCCGGGTTACTAATTGGGGGAAAGATTAAGGACTTTCCAAATTGGGAGGGGGAGAGCAAACAGGTGCAGTTCCCTACAGAAAAACAAGTATCCTACTCCCTGTCTTTAATCAACCAATAGAAGAAGGAAATAGTAACTGATTAACCAGTATAGGACCAGTTTTCAGATAAGACATATGGCTTGCTTGAGATGTATAATTATGAGAAAATTCTTTGCACCAATCTTCAGATTTGACTGTTTCTGGTCAACATAACCTAGGTTCTTAATTAGTCTCTAAGTGGTCCAGCTTCTTAGTTATGCTAGGTTCAAACAATGCAATAAAGTTTTCTCACAATTCCCACAATTGAATGAAGTTTTCTCACAAGACAGAAAATGGACTAGACCCCTAACTGGATAGAAAAAAAAAAACTTAGATCCAGAATTAAGTCACAAGAGGAAGTCAGTGTGGTTCACTCAATTCTCAACAGTGCCAAGTTTCCTATTTTTTTTTTTTTGCCATCACAAAAAGAGCATATGGATCCTGTTCCTCTTTCTTTGATCTACAACAGGTCAATTTACAACAGGTGAAGATTACATATAGTGGAGCACTGGACATGGAAGGGAATTTCATTCCTAGGAGTCACAAGGATAGTATGTCAAAGGTGTATTATCACCTTTCCAGTAACAGTGGTGGCATTTATTTAACTCATGGTCTCAGAAATAAAAAGTGGAAACAGAAGAGTTATTAATTAATTATGAATGGCAAGGTGGCAAAATGGTCTAGGATGTGAAGCATGGTCTGCCTTGGGAGCAGCTAAGTTTAGTGGGCTAGTTTGCTAGCAGTCACCATGAAGAGAGGTTGGTCTCTGTGGGAAGGCAGAGATAAATTGATTACCTCATAGATCGGGGTAAGGGAGTACTGGAAGCGAATAGATTTGTACAATCATAGACAGTGGTCAGAGGCCAAACTGGCTGGATGGGGCCAGTAACCAGTGAGCTAAACTGGGCAGGGGACCAGCAGGTCAGGCAGATAGCCATGGACAGTTATGGAGGCAAGGCTTTGTAGCTAAGCACAAGAAAGCAAGTGTAAAAACAGAAATGAAGTTCCAATCTAAAAACTGGAATATAGGCAGACAGACATGAAAGTCAACATGAGACTCCATCTACCAAGAGACCTTGAAATGACATTAATACAGAGGCCAGGTTTCATTTCTTTTGCCCTTCTTGTTAGGACAAGAACCAGTCCAAATGTCTGGTAGCACAGAACCCAAAGGTGATCAGCCATGCATTAAACTAAGACCTAGATTGGGTCCAAATGCAGAGTGATTAGGGCAATCAATATCTAGGCTAGAAATCAAGAAATGGCTAGAAATAGGCTAGAAATGGTAGGATGAACTAGCTAGAAATGGGCTAGAAATGAACAGTAGATATAGAATATATATTAGATATAGATATATAGAAATATGGAAATATAGATAGACATAGATTAGATATAGATATATAGATATAGAAATGCAGTTCAAATCCTGACTCTGACACATACTACTCATGTGGCCTTGGGCAAATCACTTCACCCTGTGGGCCTCAGTTTCCTCATCTGTGAAATGAGAGATTTGTATTCAATGACCTCTGAGACCTATGAGACAAACACGATCTATAATCTATAACAGAAAGGCTATATGTTACACTGTGAATACAGAGAGCTAAATTGGAAGCACCCATGGACAGTGGTTAGAGTCCAAATTGGCTGGATGGGGCCAGTAACCAGTGAGCTAAACTGGGTGGGTAGGTGGGGGGGAGCAGCAGGGCAGGGAGATAGCCATAAACAGGTATAGAACCAAGCATAAGAAAACAGGTGTGAAAACAGAAATGGAATTCCAATCTAGAAACTGGGAACGACATTTTGGGATATGAAACAAGCATGCAGGCCAGCAGAATAACATAATACAAAAGAGTGCTTTCGTGGAAGATGGTGCCTTATGTTTATGGAGCGACAGGGGTAATCTACTCTTTGCTCTGTTTTAAGTAGTCTTACATTGAACAGACATGGCTCCCCTCAGCTAGAAAGGACTCCAGGGGTTGGCAATTAGGACAAAAAGCTAGCTCCTCTGGGGAGCCTTCCATAAGCTTCTGACTGGAACTGTTTGGGACTGGCAATTGAAGGCAAACTCTGACAATCATAAGTTAGCTAGGTAGTCTTTATGGAGTGCATACTGTGTACTGATCACTAAACAGTCTGTTACATGGAGATTTCAAAAGAAATATATAGTGCCTACAGCAAGCAATATATAGTGCTTGCCTTCTCAAGAAGGATGGAGGGGCAGAAGGGAGAGAATTTGGAATTCAGAAACCTTTAAACAATTATTGTTAAAAATTATTTTTACATGAAATTGGGAAATATTTAATGAAACAAAAAGAAAATTTTAAAATGCTTGTTTATTGGCTGACTGGTTAATTAGAGAGGCGAGTGGGCAAAGACAAAGAGAATTGTTAAAGTGCTGAGTGGTGGTGGGGGGAGGCAGGGGGGTGCTGGAACAGGTAGCAGAAAAAAGGATCAAGGTGAAAAGTGTCCAGAAGCTAGTTACCCACTTAATGGTGTAAGTTGTGTGTGTGTGTGTGTGTGTGTGTGCAGGGCACATGAGGTTAAGTGACTTGCCCAAAGTCACAGGGCTAGTAATTGTGTCAAGTGTCTGAAGCTGGATTTGAACTCAGGGCCTCCTGACTCCAGGGCTGGTGCTCTATTCACTGCGCCACAGAGCCACCCTAATGGAATAAGATCTTTTGGGGAAGGCAGCTGAAGAAAACTTCTTTTTGAATTAGGTCTTTGGCAGAAATCAACTAATCACTGATAAAAGGAGTCTGAATGAGTATCTAAAGTTGCCCTAGAGCTTCCGAGATTGTGAAATAGCCCCCAGTTCAGGTTGCTATAGCTCAGGGTTTAGGGTTTTTTTGGTTTAGAATGAGTGTAAATAGGGGCGGCTAGGTGGTGCAGTGAATAGAGCGCCGGCCCTGGAATCAGAAGGACCTGAGTTCGGAGCCGGCCTCAGACACTTAATCCATACAAACAAAAACCTAGCCATGTAACCTTGGGCAAGTTACTTAACCCCAATTGCCCTAAAGGGGCGGCTAGGTGGCGCAGTGAGTAAGAGCATCAGCCTCAGAGTTGGGATGACCCGAGATCAGATCTGGCCTCAGAAAATGAGCACCCACGAATAAATAATGACTAGCCATGTAACCTTGAGCAAGTTACTTAACCCCAATTGCTTAAAAAAAAAATGAGTGTACATAGCATTTGTTTTTTGTTCAAGCAAGAAAATTGGAGGATCTTTCCCTCCCACATTGATATTTTTGTGATGGTAACTTAGACCTCAGCCATTGAATGGGTGTTGCCTCAGATAAACTGAGGCCTGGGAAACAACCTTGATTTAGAAAGGCCAAGGTCATCCACTGCCTCCCTAACCTTTGCCTTGACTTTTGTCTTGCTATGGGACTTCTATGACTCTGGAAGAGAGAGTAAGGCTGACCTCCTTGGGTCTTGTTCAATCAAAAATGATGGAGAAGGAATATGGTCCCTAAGAAGACATCATTTTGACTCCTGATCCTATGAATGCTATCTACAAAGAATGAATAAGAACTAAACATCTTCCTCCAGCAATTATGAAGAACAAGGGAGATTTTGAAGAGACTGGACAAGAATAAATACACAAATTTTCTGTCCTTTGCCAGTGACTATAGCTAGCAAATCTTAAAGCACAATATAAATGCTAGTTAGCTTTTATTATAGTGCTGAAAAACTGTAGTCATAAATTGTAAAGTGTTCTCCCTCTTTGAGGAAAAGAAAAGGTCAGCCTAAAGGGAAAAGTAATTTCCTTTAAAAGAAGGAAAAGCCCTTCAAAGGGAGACAACAAAGAAGAAAAATCCCCTGAAGAGGAGAGAAATCCTATGTCCAAGTCACCCAGACCTTATATATGGAAAAATATGTGTATCTTTTGTGGTAGCACAGAAGTAGACGATGACTAACTGAACATTTTAATGTAATGGTGATGAGGTACAGGCTCTGGTAACCCCCTTGAGCTCTCCTTGAATCTTCTCACATGAGACATTTACCTGGAGCCATAAGCCTTTCATTATAGCTCTGCCCAAATCTCTGTTACTAGCCTAGCCCTCCATTGTCCAGCTAGCCCTCACCCTTGGTCCTCCCAAAATGTCTATGCCCAAATCTGTTACCCTTAGACTAGCCTAGCCTTCCATTGTCTGTCATCTCCAGGTAGCCTCCAACTATTTCCCACCCTTAATCTCTCATTACTGGAATTTGACCTCATTTGACTCCTCCTGAAGACCCTCCCCAAACTCCTCCTCTAGACCACCACAACCTTTCTGTATATAAGATCCATCTTGCCTTCATGAAGGAGCAGAGAATTATCTAGTTCATACTCACTCTGTGTTGAATTATTCTGTCCCAATTGTCCAATACAGATACTGAGGCTCCTTAAGAGTCTACCCTTTAATAAACTTTGCTTTCCTATGGCTGAGAGAAGACTTGAGTTGAATTCATTTGGCAGGACCCGGCGTGTTGGTATTTTGGGGTCTTGTGAACACCTAAACCTTAAACCTCAACAATGGAACATTATTTTTCAGTTGTGTCTGACTCTTTGTGAGCCCATTTGGGCTTTTCTTAGCAAAGATACTGGCGTGGTTTGGCATTTCCTTCTCTAGTTCATTTGACAGATGAGGAAGCTGAGGTAAACAAGGATAAGTGACTTGCCTAGGCTCACACAGCTAGTAAGTGTCTGAGGTGGGATTTGAACTCAGAAAGATGAGTCTTTGAGCTTGGAACTCTATCCACTGTGCTACCTAGTTACCATTATTGTGCTGTGAGTAACGAAAAATAGAATTCGGGGAAATTTCTATAAACAAATTTAAAGTTAAGAAGACAGAATGAATCAGTCCATGAGCATATGCTGACCTTCCTGGGGATGCACCTGAGTCCAATCCTTGAAGGGAAATAGGGATTCCAAGAGTTGGAGCTGAGGTGGGAGTGCAGTCCCGGAACTGGGGAACAGCCCATGCAAAAGCACAGTGATGGGAGATCAAGTACTGTACCTAAGGAATAATATCAGAAGGCCAGTTTGGTCTGACCTAGTGGTGATGTATCATAAAGCAGCTTGGGACCAGGTTGTAAACAATTTAAATGCCAAGCAGAAGAGTTGATTTTTGCTACCAGAGGCAACAGAGAGTTGGTGCAGTTTCTCCAATAGAGGAGTTACATGGACAGAACAGTGTTTTTATTTTCATTTTCATGTTTTTGCTTTTTGGAGAGCAATTGGGGTTAAGTGACTCGCCCAAAGTCACACCATTAGGAAGTGGTTTCCCTACCTTTAGTCTTCCTTCCTCCACCCTATCCTAAGACCCTGTTGCCAGTGTAATCTTATTATTAGCTAACTAATAATCATCTCTCTGCTGGTTACTTCTTGCCTTAGTTTAACACTCAGGGCCTTCTGGAATTCCCAGCCTTGCTTCACAATACTACCTTTCATGAACTCGGTGTTTCTTCCCAAATGGGCTAGTCACCAAGTCTTTTTTTTTTTTTAAAGCAATTGGGGTTAAGTAACTTGCTCAAGGTTACATGGCTGGTTATTATATGTGTGGGTGCTAATTTTCTGAGGCCAGAACTGATCCTGGGTCCTCCCCAACTCCAAGGCCAGCTCTCTTATCCACTGTGCCACCTAGCCACCCCACTCTTCTCATTTCTTATAGCACTTTGCTTGTATCTCTTCTAAGCACTTAGTTACATTCTGATTTGCCTCTCTTAGGTTTACTTCTCCACCACTCACTCCTTAAAGTCTCGCAATCTGACTTCTGTCTCTACTACACTATTACAACTGCTCTCTTAAAGGTATTAAATGCAAATTCCTTAGACTGGCATTCAAGGACCTCCATAATCTAGATTCAATTTGGTTTCCTATCTTCATTTGATGGTACTTCCTTTCATTTTAGGCAAAGTCCACTATGCCTACTTCTGTGGTTGCCTCCTGACTCCAGGGCTGGTGCTCTATTCACTGTGCCGCCTAGCCTAGCTGCCCCTCAACATTCATTTTCATAAGATTTTGAGTTCTAAATTTTTCCCCTTCCCAAGATAGTGTGCAATCTGATATAGGTTCTACATATACATTCCTTTTAAATATATTTTCACATTAGTCATATTGTAGAGAAGAATTAGAACCAATTCGAGGAACCACAAGAAAGAAGAAACAGAAAGAGAAAGAGAAAATAGTATGCTATGATTTGCATTCAGACTCCAGAATTCTTTTTCTGGATTTGGATAGCATTTTCCATAATGAGTCTTTGGAGTTGTCTTACATTCTTGCATTGCTGAGAAGAGGTAAATCCATCAAAGTTAGTCATCACACAATATTGCTGTTACTGTGTATAACGCTCTACTGGTTCTGCTCACTTCACTCAGCATGAGTTCATATAAATCTTTCCAGGTTTTTCTGAAGTCCACCTACTCATCATTTCTTATGGAATTACATCCATATACCACAACTTGTTCAGTCATTCCCCAATTGATGGCTTTCTCCTCAATTTTCATTTCTTGGCCACAACAAAAAGAGCTGCTATAAATATTTTTGTACATACATGTCTTTTTCCCATTTGTATGATCTCTTTGAGATACAGACCTAGCAGTGGTATTGATTTGGGCATAGTTCCAAATTACTCTCCAGAATGGTTGGATCAGTCCACCTCTACCAACAATGCATTAGAGTTCCACTTTTCCCATGTCTCCAATATTTATCATTTTCCTGTTTTGTTATGTTGGTCAGTCTGATGGGTGTGATGTGGTACCTCAGAGTTGTTTTGATTTGCATTTCTCTAATCAACAGTGATCTAGAGCATTTTTTCATATGACCATAGATAGCTTTAATTTCCTCATCTGAAAACTACCTGTTCATATTCTTTGACCATTTATCAGTTGGTGAATGACTTGTATTCTTATAAATTTGACTCAGTTCTCTATAAACTTTAGAAATAAGGCTTTTATAAGAGACAATGACTATAAAAATTCTTTCCCAGCTTTGTTTGTGCAAAAACTTTTCAATTCAATGTTATCAAAATTATTCATTTTGCTTTTCATAATGTTCTCTATCTCATTTGGTCATAAATCCTTCTGGTCTCCATAAATCTCCATAAAAAGGACAGGTAAACTACTCCTTGATCTCGTAGTTTGCTTATAATATCATCCTTCATATCTAAATCACATACCTATTTTGTCTTGGTATACAGTGCAAGATGTTTGTCTATGCCTAGTTTCTGCCATACTATTTTCCAGTTTTCCCAGTAGTTTTTGTTAAATAGTGAGTTCTTATCTCAGAAGTCTTTGGGTTTATCAAACAGTAGATTACTATAGTCATTGACCACTGTGTCTTGTGTACCTAACCTATTCCACTGATCCATATTTCTTAGCCAGTATCAAGTAGTTCTGATGATTGCTGCTTTATAATGCAATTTATCATCTGGTATGGCGAGGCCACTTTCTCTTGCATTTCTTTTCATTAATTCCCTTGATATTCTGGACCTTTTGTTCTTTCAGATGAATTTTGTTATCATTTTTTTTCTAGCTCTATGAAATATTTTTGGTAGCTTGATTGGTATGACACTGAATAAGTAAATTAATTTAGGCAGAATTGTTGTTTTTATTATATTAGCTCAGCCTACCCATGAGTAACTTTTATTTTTCCAATTATTTATTTCTGATTTTATTTGTGTGAAGTGTTTTGTAATTGTTATCATATAGTTCCTGGGTTTATCTTGACAGGTAGACTCCCAAATATTAAAAATTCCCAATTAAATACCAAATTAAAAATTCTGAAAACTAAAAGAGAGATCAATAAAAATGAAATTTTAAAAACTATTAAACTAATAAATAAAACTAAGCTGGTTTTATGGAAAAAATCAATTAAATAGATAAAGCTTTGGTTAATTTAATAAACAAAAAAGAAGGAAAGAAAACCAAATTACAAGTATCAAAAATGTAAAGGGTGAATTCACCACCAATGAAGGGGAAATTAAAACAATAATTAGGAGCTATTTTGCCCGACTGTATGCCAGTAAATTTGACAATCTTAGTGAAATAGACAAATGTTTACAAAAATATAAATTGCCCAGGTTAACAGACAAGTAAATAAAAATACTTAAATCAGCCCATTCCAGAAAAAGAAATTGAATAAGCTATCCATGAATTCCCAAAGAAAAAATCTCCAGGGCCAGATGGATTTACAAGTGAATTCTATCAAACATTTAAAGAACAATTAATTCCAATACTATATAAGGTATTTGGGAAAAGAGGTGAAGAGGAAGTCTTATCAGATTTTTTTTATGATATAAGTATGGTACTGATACCTAAACCAGAAAACACCAAAACAGAGAAAGAAAATTATAGACCAATTTCCCTAATGAATATAGATGCAAAAATTTTAAATAAGATATTAGCAAAGAGATTACAACAACTTATCATGAGGATAATATACTATGACCAGGTAGGATTTATACCAGGAATGCAGGGCTGTTTCAATATTAGGAAGACTATCAGCAGAATTGATCATATCAGCAACAAAACTAACAGAAATCATAATTATCTGAATAGATGCAGAAAAAGCTTTTTAAAAAAATACACCATCTCTTCCTTTTAAAAACTTTTAAAAAAAAATTTTAAAATTAAAAAAAAAAGCATAAGAATAAATGGAGTCTTCCTTAAAATGATAAGTAGCATCTATCTAAAACCATCTCAGTAAGCATTACATGTAATGGAGATAAGCTAGAAGCATTTCCAAGAAGGTCGAGGATGAAACAAGGATGTTCATTAACACAACTGCTATTCAATATTGTACTAGAAATGTTAACTTTAGCAATAGAAGAAGAAAAAGAAATGGAAGGAATTAAAATAGGCAAAGAAGAAATAAAGCTATCACTCTTTGTACATGATATAATGGTATACTTAGAAAATCCCAGAGAATCAAGTAAAAGAGCTACTTGAAATGATAAACAACTTTAGCAAACTTGCAGGATATAAAATAAACCCACATAAATCATCAGCATTTCTATTTATTACTGACAAAGCCCAACAGAAAGAGATAGAGAAATTCCATTTAAACTTTCTTTAGATATCATAAAATATTTGGAATCTACCTCTAGTTCTAAAGGTATTCCTTGTAAGTGGTTATGGTCCTGACACTGTAGTACTTGAATCCCAACCAGTGTGCTTCCTGTGAGCATTTAACAGGTAAATTCAACAAACTTTTAGCAAAGGCATCTACTTAAGCAGCATAGCAAGAACAATAGTAGCGAAATGTTCGTCTTAATTTATGACCAAAGAGGATGTAAAATGGATAATTTTGATTACCTTAATAAAGAGAATTTGCACAAACAAAACCAATGCAGATAAGATTAGAAAAAAAGAAAAGCAAAGAAAAAAAGGGGGCAGCTATATGGCACAGTGAATAGAGCACCAGTCCTGGAGTTAGGAGGATCTGAGTTCAAATTCCACCTCAGACACTTAACACTTACTAGCCATGTGACCTTAGGCAAGTCATTTAATCCCAATTGCCCTGCCTTCCCCCCTCCAAAAAAAAAAAAAGCAGAAAACTGGGGCGGTGGGGTGGGAGAATTTTATAGCAAGTTTCTCTGATAAAGGTCTCATTTCTCAAATATATGGATAATTGAGTCAAATTTATAAGAATACAAATCATTCCCCAATTGATAAATGATCAAAGGATATGAACAGGAAGTTTTCTGAAAAAGAAATCAAAACTATCTATAGTCAGATAAAAAAAATTGCTCTAAGTCACTATTGATTAGAGAAATGTAAATTAAAACAACACTGAGGTACTACCTCACACCCATCAGATTGGTTAATATGACAGAAAGGGAAAATGACAAATGTTGGAGTGGATATGGGAAAATTAGGACACTAATGCACTATTGGAAAAGTTGTGAACTGATCCAATCATTCTGGAGAACAATTTGGAACCCTGCCCAAAGGGCTATAAAACTGTGCATGGCCTTGGACCCAGCAATACTACTACTAGGTTTGTATGCCAAAGAGATATTTAAAAAAAAGAGCCTATATAGAGAAAAATATTTATAGCAGTTCTTTTTGTGGTGGCAAGGAATTGGAAATTGAGGGGATGCCCATCAACTGGGGAATGGCTGAACAAGTTGTAGTATATGATTGTGATGCAATAATATTGTGCTATAAGAAATTATGAACAGGATACTTCCAGAAAAACCTGGAAAGACTTACATGAACTGATGCAAAGTAAGGTGAGCAGAACCAGGAGAACATTGTACACAGTAATAGCAATATTGTATGACAATCAACTGTGAATGACTTCGTTCTTCTCAGTAATATGTTGATCTAAGACTTTTGAAGGACTTATGATGAAAAATACTATCCACTTCCAGAGAAAAAACTGATGAAGTCTGAATGTAGAGCAAAGCATACTTTTGTTGTTGTTGTAGGGCTTGGGTTGGGTTTTTTTTGTCTGTATTTTCTTTCACAACATGACTAATATGGAAATATGTTCTACATGACTGCACATGTTTAACTGATATAAAATTGCTTGCCTTCTCAATGAAGCCGGAAGAGAGGGAATGAGGGAGAGAATTTAGAACCCAAAATTTTTGAAAACAAATGTTAAAAATTGTTTTTACATGTAATTAGAAAAAAAAGAAAATGTTAAAATGATTGAACAAAAAAATTTCTTCCCATAAACCCACCAATATAGACAAAGAATCTGTGGGAGACAGAAACTTTAAATACAATGACAGTAAGGCACATATGTAGGGACCATATGTAGCCAAAATAATTCAAAATTCACCGCTCTGGTCCCAATGTCCCTTCCATATCCAGAACTATGGGGTCTTAATGTCTTTTTTCCTTTCTTAACCCTCCCAAAGTTCATTGCTGGGTATAGTATCTGGATTGGATGATTGGCTTTACTGTTAGGCTGGGTCTGTCTCCTGAAGGTTGGGCCAACTCCCAGCAAGGAATGATCTCTCAGCTAAATGGGTCACTGATGGACTCCAGTGTCTTGGCTGCTCTGCTGCTAGGCTGGAATCACTTCCTCAAAGGCATCTGTAGTCTCTGCTGCTTTCTGCTTCAGACTCAACTAAAGCTCTGTGCTAGGAGAGTATTGTGTGCTTTCAGTAAGGGCAGAGTTCCCTGGACTAAAATTGGCAGAAACCTCTGTAGTTCTGCTCTCTTAACTGGGCATTCAGGTTTTTTATTTTGTTTTTGTTTTTTCCTCTCCATTCCCCAAGAAGAAGGTAACAGTAGAGAGAGGTATAGCCTCTCTTTTTTTCCTTTTATTTTCTTTAACAACCCTTCCTTATTTAGGGCTGGGTCCCCTCTGTAAGAGACCTCACTCTAACTTGTGGTGATCATATGGCCATTTTCCCTATTATCATCAAATAGCTCTGGGATTTAAGGTTCCACAATTGTTTGTTTTAGCTTTAACCTTCTCATTTTGGTCTTAAGCAAATGAATGGCTGGGAAACAGGGTACCAAAGCAGTCTAAATCCTAGAAGAGACCCATTGTTTTTGCTATATTCCTGGCTTTTTTTTTTCAATCAGGCAATGAGCATTTATTAAATTATTTACTATTTCCAGGCAGTATAGTAAGTGCTAGAGATACAAGGAAAAGCAAAACACCATCTCTGTTGTTAAGATGCTCACATTCTAGTGGGGGTGGTAGACAACATATAAATAACTAGCTACACATATACAGTGTAAATGAAAGTCAGTCTCAGAGGGAAGGCACCAATAGTAAATAAGACTGGAAAAGACTTTCTGTAGAAGGTGGAATTTGAACTAAGTCTTGAAAAAAGCCAGGGAAAGTCAGTGGGCAGAGTGAAGAGTGAGAGCATTCCAGTTACAAGGAGTCAGCTAGTGCAAAGACACAGAGTTGAGGTGGAATGTTGTACAAAAATAGCAAGTAGGATGGCATAGCTGGATCACAAAGTATATGGAGACAGCAGGTTGGGCAGCTAGGTGGTGCAGTGGGTAGAGCACCAGCCCTGGAATCAGGAGGACCTGAGTTCAAATTTAGTCTCAGACACTTGACACACTAGTTGTGTGACCTTGGGCAAGTCACTTAATCCCAATTGCCTTGCCTTACCCCCTTCAAAAAAAATTATTTATGTTATTCTGAACTTAAGAAATAAAACAAGCATTTCTAAACCATTAGAATTTTTAAAAAATGATTATACATGAAATTGCAAATCTGTTATGTACAACTTGCTATTGCTTTTAAATACATAATAAAGATGCCCATCAATTGGTAAATTGTGATGGAATCATTTCTCAATAAATGCTTGTTTCCTTTCCCTTCCCCACCCCCCCAACTCCACTCGAAGACAACTTAGAATATAACTAACCACTTTTCCCACTTAGGGTTCTAGAAGTAATCCTGAGGAATTGGGGGACTTTCTCTAGTAAGAGTCTCTCTCCTAAGCCCCCATTCAATATGTTCTCTCATTCTCTATTGTCAGCTAATATTTTCCATATCATTTAACCTATTGACACTTTCTCAATATCAATTCACCATTTAACATTAACACTAAGAACATACAACCAGGACTGAAGTAAAATAATATCCCTCCAACCTCAACTTATGATCAGAAATCAGGGGGGTGCTTTTCCCTTCTACCCACTGGGTCTCAAGAAAAAATGGACTTCAAAGTTTGCCGAAACTTTCCTGCCACCAAGTTTAGTTCTGGGTGTGGCATGACTGATGGATGGATGAGTCATTGCTTTGCATGTCAGACATGGTATCTCAGCTGCTGGGTCAATTCACTTCTTGGGCTGGGTCAAGCAGGTGACTGGCTCAGGGCTGATTCCTTAGGGTTCAGCTATAGCAGTCATTAAAATATTCTGTTACCAACTCCAATGGTTGGATCTACTTGTTCCTTTCAATCTTTCGAAACTCAGGTCTGTTCTGTTCTACCTCTGATCCTCAATTCACCTAAGAGCAGGAAAGAATAAAATGTTACAGCTATAGAGAAACCAATAATGGATAGAGGGCCAGGCTTGGAGTCAAAAAGACTTATCTTTCTGTGTTCAAATCTGGCCTCAGACACTTATTAGCTGTGTGACCCTGGACAAGTCACTTAACCCTGTTTGCCTCAGTTTCCTCATCCCCCATTACATTATATATAACAGGGGCAGGATTACTCCTCAGGTGGGCAGATATCTACAGCTTCATTATGTTGAGGTTTAAGATTTAGGGGTTCACAGGACCCCAAAATACCAACATACCAGGTCCTGCCAAATGAATTCGACTCAAGTCTTCCCTCAGCCAAAGTAAAGCAAAGTTTATTAAAGGTTCACCATAATGGGTAGACTCTTAAGGAGTCTAGGTATTTGTGATGCATGTATTGGACAAGCAGGACAGAATAATTCAACACAGAGTGGGTCTGAACTAGATATTCTCCCTCCTCTTCATGGAGGCAAAATGGGTCTTATATATAGAAAGGTTGTGGGAGGAATCTAGGGGTGGTCTACAGGAGGAATTTGGGGAGGGTCTTCAGGAGGAGTCAAATGGGGTCAGACTCCAGTAATGAGAGATTAAGGGTAAGAAGTAGTTGGAGGCTACCTGGGGATGACAGACAATGGAAGGCTAGGCTAGTCTAAGGGTAACAGATTTGGGCAGAGCTATTTTGGGAGGACCAAGGGTGACATTGAGTACTAGCTGGACAATGGGGGGCTAGGCTAGTAACAGAGATTTGGGCAGAGCTATAATGAAAGGCTTATGGCTCCAGGTAAATGCCTCATGTGAGAAGATTCAAGGAGAGCTCAAGGGAATTCCCAAGGCCTGTACCTCATTGCCTACAGTTAGGGAAAATGGCTCTCAAATGTATCAGACCCACCCCTCTGTGACACTTAAGCAATGCAACATTAGCTATTTTATTGAAATCCAGTCACCAAACATTGCCCTGCTGCCCAGATGTATTTCCACATGGAGATGAAGGAGGTCATGTCTGTAAAAGCTAAGTGTATCCTTGCCATGTTAGGTTTCAGAAAATCTCCTTTAACTGTTAACTCTGCCATGATTTATGAGTATCTCATTTCATCCTAATATCAAAGTTGTACTGATAGGCAACTGGTTATCAGGCCCACTCCTAACTCCATTTCAGGAGTTGGTCTCTTCTTCCTGTCAGTGGCCAGCCTTTCTGACAAAGAATCTTCAGTGCCAGGTAGCATTGAACTAGGGACCCGGGAGCTCCAGACCTCCAGACCTCTTGAACTCACAAGGTGGCTTCCAAGACTGAAAGCATGCAGAACCGAAGCCAGACGCTCTAGGCTCAGTCTCGCCTCAGTGAGGGCATATGCCTACTATTGTGCCTCTCTGAAAAACCACAGAAGACAGTCTTACACAGTCCAGAGAGAGGAAGGAAGGAAGCCGAGAGTCTGGAGTCACTCATTTCAAAGTCTGTTGAGTTGGCTAAAAAGCACTGGGAGAAGGAATTATCAGCAATTTCCTGCTTCAATGGTGCCTGAAGGGAACCCACTTCTGGATTCTCCATAGGAGCCATCTCTAATGGTCCTTAGCCATCTCTCCATCTTCACTTCCACTAATTGATACTCTTTGCAATAGCTACCCACCTCATTTGCCCCAAAGCAATTCCCCTAGCCCCATCACTGGAGCCTCCTCAGCTCTGGCCATCATGACCTCATCCCCCCACAGGTGTGACTGAACTACTATGAGGACTTAGAGGTTGCCATTATGCCTGGCAGATCTGCCTGGAGCTCCTTGCCTCCCATATCCACCTGCCCATGTCTTATTATACCAACCAGGAAAATGTGGCATTCAAGAATTTTGCCAAATATTTTCTACATGGATCCCATGAGGAGAGGGAATATTCCAAGTCATCCACAAAACATCAAAACTAAAGAGGCAGTCAAATGTTCCTTCAGGACATCAAGAAACTAGATCAGCAGGGCTAGGAAAGTAGGCTCAATAAGATTGAATGTACTCAAGAAAGTGCTAGTGTAATGGGAATGGGAATTTGAAGATCTTCCCAGCTGCTTAGCAGACCTAGTTGGGAGTCTGAAGACCTCCCCTGCTTTGAAAGTAAACTCTGCCCCCAAATAGGCTGAATGTAGTCACACGGAGCCTGTGGTAGGAGGAGTTTGCTGAAGGGAAGCAGAGCCACAAAGAAGCTGGGTGCCAGAGCTAGCCAGACAGTGGGGGAGAGAAGTGCTCAGGCAAGGAGATAGAGAGGTTTGTGAGTAAATATTGATTTTGTATTGGTTTGTGGAAAGGCTAAAGGATGCTATGGCTCTCAGTCTTATTATGGCTTCTTTGGTATTATCATGGAATAGGCTTACTGGTTTTAGGATTTGGTTTTCTGGTGTCCAAATGTTTCAGTTCTGTCTTCTATATGGAGAGTTTGGCATATTTTGCAATCAAATGCTATGTGATATTTATAGTCATGGTCTTTATTGTGATCGTGGGCACTGTAAATATTATATTAGAGCTACAGCTAGTCAATAGTTACTGGAATTGTACAATTTGACAATTGACAAAATGACCCTTATTTGTGTGATTTCATTTTACCCGGATGAACAAATAAAATCCACAAAAACTGGATTATCAAGTATTCAACCTGCACAAAATGGGGGCCCTTGATTCTGGCATCTTTTTAAACAAGCACACTTTTGGAGATAGTGACAAGTAAAGATGAGACTCAGTTTGACTTCCAGCACAACTTTGAACTCTGGGGGTGACTTTTTATTGCTTTCAATGCATGCATGTTTTAGTTATCTGGCCTTTTCGTTGTTGTCATGGTTCACTCATTTCAGACTTTTCATGACATCATTTGGGGTTTTCTTGGCAAAGATACTGAGTGGTTTGACATTTCCTTCTCCAAATCATTTTACACAGGAGGAAACTGAGGCAAACAGGGTCAAGTGACTTGCCCAGGGTCACACAGCTAGTGAGTGTCTGAGGCTGGATTTGAACTCAGAAGATGTGTCTTCCTGGTTCAATCCTGTGCTCTATCCACTGTACCACCCAGCTCCCCAACCTTTTCATCATTTACATAAAAATCTACTCTATTTACATCTTGATAAAGTAACTTGGTATTGGTGGGAGGAAAATAAAGACTACTGTGGTTCTCCTTGGTTGAACAGGCTAATCCTCTTTGATATAGCTTCTCTACTTCTTCTCAGGAGTCATAGGGTAGAGGAATAAGGGGCACCTCCTCCAGAGTCTAGTGCATCTTCTCAAATCTCTGTCCTTCAGGGTTGAACCTATGATGCCTCTGGGACTCCCCTGGGAAGTTCAGCAAGAATTCCATACAAAGGTCCCCGCAGGCCCATTCACATGCACACTTCAAGGAGTGCAAGAAGAGCTAAAATAGGGCATTACAAATGGTGGTCTACCTGCCCTGCCCTGCTCTTCCGTCTACCCCTAGTCCTTTAGAAAAATTCCTAGTACAGCTCTGGCTGAAAAGCAGAGTAGAGCCAATCAGAGAGAGTTTTCTAGAAGTGAGCTTTGAGCTTATTTGTGGCAGAGATGAGAGTCAGAGATTGACTGAAAAAGGGGCCCCGGAGATATGGTCAGGGAAATGCAAATAAAGAGCTGGGAGCCTGGAAAGAATGCTTTCTGTATAGATTAGATTAGCAGACAAACAGACCCAAAGGTCTCTAGATGACAGTCTGATAGAGCCTGATTTTCCAAGCCTCCCACTTTTAAAAACTATCTTCCAAACAGAATATATTAGTAGGTGAGACATCTGTGGCTGCGGTTATACTGGCAAGAAAAAAGCAAAACGTTTTTTGAAAATACTTTTTATTATTGAATTGCTTTCATTTTCTGATATTATATAGCAGCATGACTGTCTGGATTCCTGGAAGCTGGAGCTGTTAACCAGGCCCTACGTAGCCATTCCCCACTGCCTGACAGGCCCTTTACCACCCAAAATGAAGCTGCCACTCTCGGAATGAAATTAAGTTCTCCCATATTCTGCCAAAGAGCCTACTTTTTTTTTTTTTTTTTTGCAGGGGGTAGGCAGGGCAATTGGGGTTAAGTGACTAGCCCAAGGTCACATGGCTCTAGTATTAAGTGTCTTAAGGTTGGATTTGAAGTCAGGTCCTCCTGACTCCAGGGCTGGTGCTCTGTTCATTGCACCACTTAGTGACATCATTTGGGGTTTTCTTGGCAAAGATACTGAGTGATTTGTCATATCCTTCTCCAAATCATTTTACACAGGAGGAAACTGAGGCAAACAGTCTTGGTGTTGAAGGCCTGGACAACTTGGTAGAATATAGAAAACTCTTGGTAGGTCCCTTGGTTCTCCCCCTGCCCATGACATCCCCCCGCCATCAGTCACCTTTTCCTCTAAGAAACACCACAGTGGATAGAGAGAGGGAAACTCCCATAGTTCAGCCAGCAATGACTGATGGACCCAGAAATGCCAACTTCTCAAATTTATGAGATTGCCTCTAAGATTGGCACATCCATGTGAGGATCACTGTTCAATCACCTATGCTCAGAGAAAGAAAGAAGAAATAGAAAAGGCAGCCAGGGGTCCCAATGCTCAGGCTTAGGCTTATTTGAATGACACCTTTTGCTGCCACATATAAAAACCATTTCTGCTGAGGTATGTGTCGGGGGAGGGGAGGACAGGTACAGCCCTTCTCCCTGCCCCCTCCAGGAAGCCTATAGAGAGCTTCTCGACATGTGGGAAAGTGAAAGGAAGATAGAAAGCTAAAAGTGACTATAACTGACATCACTCCTCTCTCTACCTGTCCCACAAGGTTGTAGCCTACAACTTCCTCCAGCAGAGCAATGGATAGAGTGCCATTAATGGAATAAAAAAGATCTGAGTTTAAATCTGGACTCAGACACCAGGCATATTGAAGAGGTACAGGCTCTGGGAACCCCCAGGAGCTCTCCCTGAATCTTCCCATGGGAGGCATTTGCCTGAGGCCATAAGCCTTTCATTATAGCTCAGCCCAAATATCTGTTACTATCCCCCTCTATTGTCCACCTATCTCCCACCCTGGATAGTCCCAAAATATCTATGCCCAAATCAATTGTTACACCCTTGAATTAGCCTAGCCCACCATTGTCTCCAGGTAGACTATTTCCCACTCTTAATCTCCCATTACTGGAGTCTGACCTCATTTGACTCCTCCTGAAGACCCTCCCCAAACTCCTTCTCTAGACCACCCCTAAATCTTCCCACAACCTTTCTGTATAGCCCCATCTTGCCTCCATGAAGAGAAGGCTGGAGAATAATCTAGGGCAGACTCACTCTGCCAAATGATTCTGGCCCTTGAAAAGTGCCACAGATACCAAGGCTCCTTAAGAGTCTACCCAACATGGTGAACTTTTAATAAACTTTGCTTTACTTTGGCTGAGGGAATACTTGAGTTGAATCCATTAGGCAGGACCCGATGTGTTGGTATTTTGGGGTCTCAAACACCCTTCACCCTATACTTCTATATTTTATGATGATCTCAACATTTTGATCCTGGGCAAGTCATTTAACCTGTTTACCTCAGTTTCCTTTTCTGCAAAATGGAGTAGATAAAAGCACCTAGCTCCCAGGGCTGTTGTGAGAACCAAATGTAATAATTATGAAGCACTTAGTACCTGTGCCTAGCACATAGTGTCGAACTTAAAGGAGTGAGACAGAAGATCCCGAAAATTGAAATTTGGAAGTGGATTTTATTATTACCATGGGACTGTCGGGGTTACATGGCTACCCAAATCAGACAGTGCTGGCATGGACAGCTTGCCAGTTTTTAAAGAGATTCAATAACCAGGTTACTTAAGCCGAAACTACAATCAGTAATTGGTCAATGTACATTTGAATTTCCCTGAAGGGGAAGTGTACCCTAGGCTGAAACTCCTGCCCACAGACCAGTTAGGGGAGGGGAAGGGTGAAGTTGTGCTCAACAATAGTAGGTGCTATTTAAAAGTTATTAGGAATAGAATTAGAGCACATATTTACTGGGCCACTTGTCATCCTCTAGAGGAAGAGGACCCAAGGCTTCTCTCCTTAAAACATTGTCTCTCATTAGAAGCCATCATTGAAAAAACATCAAACCAAGAGGAGTTTAACCAAGTATAGCAGAGACTGACCTTTTTGATGCTCTAATAATAATCAGAAAGTCTTGTATTCACAGTGTAGTTAGCCAACTGTAACCATCGATAGAACACTTCTAATACATACCATCACAATTTTCCCTAAAGTATGGAGAATTACATTAGCAGCACTCGGTGAGTGCTCATAAGCCCTGGGCTCATCTAAGTCCCTTCACTCAATCAGAGTTCAAGGGGGTTCCCAGAGCCTGTACCTCATCATTACCCTTGTTTGAAAATTTTTCCATCCTTGACAAATCAGAAAACTGGATGTTTTGTACATAGTGTCTATGTCCTCAATCCAGAATACTGGAGTCTCAGTATGGCATGATCATTGCTTCCCCAGTACCATACAGGAAAGAGTCTCAAAATAGTCAATGTGTCAAGTTCTTACATTCCCACATGTACAGATGAAAATATAGAAATGAAGACATTACAAGATACAGTTCTAGCTATAGAGAAACATATCCAAACTTTATTGTAGCTTGGGGGACATGAAGGAGAGGGGGGGGAAAGAACAAAGTTAAAAAGTGCACAGCAGAGAACACAAGAAAACTTACAAGGAAGCAAAGAAAAGGTGAACAATTCTCAACATGTGTATTATTTATCATACAGGTTTGTTTTTTTTTTAAGCAACTGGGGTTAAGTAACTTGCCCAAGGTTACACGGCTAGGTTTTTGTTTGTGTGGATTAAGTGTCGGAGGCCGGCTCTGAACTCAGGTCCTTCTGACTCCAGGGCCGGCGCTCTATTCACTGCGCCACCTAGCCGCCCCAGCACTTATTTTTTAAAAATGTTTTTAGTGGTATCTTTTTTTTTTCTATCAACTAAGTATGAAATGGATAGAGCATTGGGCCTTGGATATTAGCTATATGATCCTGGGCAATTCACTTCTCTGTTTGCCTCAGTCTCTTCATCTGCAAAATGGGGGTAATAGATCCTTCCAGGGTTGTTGTGAGGATCAAATGAAATAACTATACAGTACTTATCATAGTACCTGCCGCAAAGTAAGTGGTGTATTATTTGGGTTTTTTCCCTTCTTCTTGCCAGGGATCCATTTAATATGTGGTTGGGTTTTTTTTTTTTTTTTTGCTTTTTGGAGGGCAATTGGGATTAAGTAACTTGCCCAAGGTCACAGGGCTAGGTTTTTGTTTGTGTGCATTAAGTGTCTGAGGCCGGATCCAAACGCAGGTCCTTCTGACTCCAGGGCCAATGCTCTACTCACTGTGCCACCTAGCCACCCCGACATACAGGTTTTCTTGAAACGAAAATTTATTGTTACATAATTAGCATCCTCTCTTATGTTCTGCAATGTACATGGCATGCTTTTTTCCCCCTTTCTAACTTTGTATTTAAGTTCTAATATTTAAGTTTATGATATGTTTTTGTTTCTTTCTCTACTCTGTATTTGTGTTCTGGCCCTTGAGTCTAAAATAAAATAAAAAAAGAAACAATTCCTGCTCTCAAGGGGCTTATAGTCTAGTTAGAGACTGAAAAAGTTGGTTCTTTGAGGACCCCTACTCTATTCCAATCAGGTTTAATCAATTTGATATGATTCCATAGGGGTAGTGATTATAAATTATTTCTGTATATCCAGTTCCAGAGCTGTGAGGTACAGATTGAAAGATCACTTGCTGAATCCTAGGAAGCTAATCAGAGGCCCTCCACCCTTGTTTTTCCTTGTCATGATGACCAAACTCAGTGTGGCAGAGGTGATTCAACTACATGGAAAGTTCCTCAATTTTATTTTTGTGCCTCCAGACCATTCTCTCTTGTATAACATGAGCAGGTGACCATCTTATGACCACCTTTACCCAGCCTGTGACCCTGCTGATACATAGTTTGCTTATTTTAATCTATGCATCACATGTCAGCCAATGGAATTATTCTGTATTTTGTTTAGCTGTTCTTGAATGCCTAGGTATCTAATCCTATAGAACCCTGGAAAGAGAGGGGATCTCAGATAATGAGAAAGATCTGAAGTCTACTTCATTAGCATGGAACATGGACCCTTTAATAAAGTGCCATTGGCTCAGAGTTCTGCCTCAATCTCTCTTATTATAGATTGAATAATTTTATCCTCACAAAACCTATATAAAAAGTTAGCTAATGGGGTTGGCTAGGGGGCGCAGTGAGTAAGAGCGCCGGCCTCAGAGTTGGGATGACCCGAGATCAGATCCGGCCTCAGAAAATGAGCACCCACACATAAATCATGACTAGCCGTGTAACCTTGAGCAAGTTACTCAATCCCAATTGCTTAAAAAAAAAAAAGTTAGCTAATAGGGGCAGCCAGGTGGCTTAGTGGCTAGAGCACTGCCTCTGCAGTCAGGAGGACCTCAATTCAAATCTAGCCTCAGATACTTGCTAGTTGTGTGCACCCTGGGCAAGTCACTTAACTCCATTGCCTTAAAAAATAAAAGTTAGTTAGTGATAGTTATTATAACGTAGCAAATTCTAAGTGCCAAATGAAGCATCCCCCCGCCCCCCGAACAGTTGGTGTTTCAGGTATGGGGGGGATACTTATAGAAGAAATGATACTTGAGCTTGGTAGGCCTGAAAGAAAAGTATGGACTCCAATAAACAGAGAGGAGGGAGAAGAAAATTTCAGTCAGGGAAAACAGCATGAGCAACATATAGAGAACAAAGTGTAAGGAAGACCAGCAATATGGTGTTGAAAGGGTATTTGGACAAAGGGGATGGTTTCAGAAAAACCTGGAAAGAGTTATATGAATTGATACAGAATGAAGTAAGCAGAACCAAGAAAACATTGTAGACAGTAACAGCAATATTGTAAGGATGAACAACTGTGAAAGACTTAGCTACTCTGATGAAGAAAATGACCCAAAACAATTTCAAAGGATCCATGATGAAAAATGCTACCCACCCCCAGAGAGAGAAATTTGAATGCTTTTTGCTCTTGTTCAGTTGTGTCTGACTCTTTGTGACCCCATAGACCATGACACCCCAAGCCCTTCTATCCTCCACTATCTCTCAACATCTGTCCAAATTCATGTTCATTGTTCTCATGACACTATCTACCTATTCCATCTCCTTTTCCTTTTTCCTTCAATCTTTCCCAACATCAGAGTATTTTCCAGTGAGTCCCATCTTCTCATTATGTGGCCAAAGAATTTAAGCTTCAGCTTCAGCATTTGGCTTCTTAGTGAATAGCCTTTAAGTATTGACTAGTTTGGTGTTTAAAGGGTATTTGGACAAAGGGGATGGTTTTTAACTAGTTAATTTCTTTGAGTATTGACGAACTTGATCTCCTCTCTGTCCAAGCGTCTCTCAGAAGTTTTCTCCAGTACCACAGTTTAAAAGCGTTGATTCTGTGGAGCTCAGCTTTGCTTGTAGCCCAGCTCTCACCATCACACATTACGACCATAGCTCTGACTATGCAGACCACTGTTGTCAAGGTGATGTCTCTGCTTTTTAGGATGCTGTCCAGGTTTGCCAGAGCTTTCCTTCCAAGGAGCGAGCGTCTTTCATTTTCACGGCTGTAGTCGCCATCTGCAGTGATCTTTAAGCCTAAAAATATGGAATCTGCCGCTGCTTCCATTTCTTCTCCCTCTCTTTGCCAGGAAGCGCTGGGGCCACTTGCCAGGGTCTTCAGCTGCTCTGACGTGATGCCACAAGCCACTTTTGCACCCTCCTCTTTTATCCTCATCAGGTTGAAGCACACATTTTTCACTTTATTTTTTAAATTTTTTTTCTGGTAACATGGCTAATATGGAAATGTGTTTTGCATGGCTTCGCATGTATAATGAATATTATATCGCTTGCGTTCTCAAAGGGTGGTGGAAGTGCTGGTGAGAGGAAGAGAACTTAGAACTCAAAATGTTTTAAATGAATGTTAAAAATACATAAATAAATAAATGAATGAATGGTTGATTTTTTTTTTTTTTTTTTTTTGCTTTTTGGAGGGGGGAACGCAGGGCAATTGGGGTTGTTACTTGCCCAAGGTCACACAGCTAGTAAATGTTAAGTGTCTGAGCCCAAATTTGAACTCAGCTCCTCCTGACTCCAGGGATGGTGCTCTATTTGCTGTGCCATCCAGTTGATGTTTTTCTTTAAGAGAAAGAGTATTGCACTTGGAATTAGGAGAGAACTGAGTTTAATGATCAAAGGTAAGTCACTTAAGCTCTCTCTTCTGTAAAGTGGGTATAGGGATACCTCTAGGACTTACCTCATAAAGTTAGTTCAGTGAAGAACTCTGAACTTGGACTCCCACTTGCTATCATTGTAACTTTGTGCATATTGCTTAATCTCTCCAGGTCTTAATTTCCTCATCTGTAAAGTAAAGGAATTTGTGAGGAACCGTGTTGCAGTGGAAAGAGTCCTGAACTTGGAATCATGATCTGAGTTTGAATCCAGCCTTAGACACTTACTAGCTGTGTGACTCTGATCAAGTTATTTAACTGCTGTATCCCTCAGTTTCCCCATCTCTAAAATAAAAGGGTTGGATTATATCAGTGGTTTCTAAATCCTTTTAATCACATTATTATCACACATACTAGAAGTTTTTTTTTTGAGAATGCATCCCCCATCTGTGTATATTTACTTATTAATAAATTGTATACTACAATACAAATAATTCTGCATATTATGAAACTTGAGCATAAGACCATAGATTTATACCTGAGAGACAACTTAGAGGCCATCAAAACCAACCCCTCCTCCTAATTTACAGATGAGGAAACTGAGGCTGAGAGACAAGTCCCAAAACGCTTTGTCTAGGATAAAACACAGATGGTAAGTATCTGAGATAGCATTCAAGCACAGGTCTTTCTTATTCAGTCTTGTGTTCAATCCGCTATGCCACTTTTGTTATGGTTGTTCAGTCTTTTCAGTTATGTCTGACTTTCTGTGACCCCTTTTGGGGTTTTCTTGGCAAAGATATTGGAATGCTTTGCCATATCCTTCTTCAGCTTATTTGACAGATGAAGAAACTGAGACAAATAGGGTTAAGCTACTTGCCCAGGGTCACACAGCTAGTAAATATGTGTGGCAAGATTTGAACTGAGGAAGATAAATTTTCCTGACTCTAGGCCCAGTGCTCTAACCATTGTGCCACCTAGCTGCCCCACTATTCCATCTGCTTACTTACACGCACAGAAAAAATAGTAATTAAAAAGGGATGATCCAAAGGCAAAATAATATTTGATCCTAGAGGCAATAAGAAGGGGAAAGGAGAAATAAAAGCATAAACAGGGGAGGGAAAAGGATTTAGGGAAAGACACAGATAGTAATTATAACTGTGAGTATTAATGGGATGAACTCTCCCACAAAATGGAGGACTAAAAAACATAATCCTACAATATGCTGTTTACAAGAAACAATATGAAACAAGGAGATACACACAGAGTAAAGGTAAAAGGCTGGAGTAAAATATATTATGCTTCAGCTAAAGTAAAAAAAGCAAGAGTAACAATCTTTTTTTTTTTTTGCTTTTTGCTTTTTGGAAGGCAGATGGGGTTAAGTGACTTGCCCAAAGTCAGATGGCTAGTAAGTGTGTCAAGTGTCTGAGGTCGTATTTGAACTCAGGTCCTCCTGACTTCAGGGCTGGTGCTCTATTCACTGTGCCACCTAGCTGCCCTAAGGTGTAACAATCCTTTATCTGATATAAAGCAAAAGCAAAAATAGATTTAACTAAATGATCTAATTAAAAGAAATAAGGAAGGAAACTATATCTTGCTAAAAGGCACGATTGAAAATGAAACAATATCATTACTAAACATATATGCAGCAAGCAGTATAGCATTCAAATTGGGAGTTTTCTGAGTGGGGTGAGGGGAGGTGGGTGACATGATCAGATCATGCTTTAGAAAAACCACTTTGGCAATTGTGTAAGATCTATTGAAGTAGGGAGAAACTCGATGCAATGAAAAAGAAGGAAACAAACATTTGGGGACAGTGAGGTGGCACAGTAGACAGAGTACTGTCCAGGAGTTGGGAGGACAAATCTAGACTCAAACACTTACTAACCATGTGACCCTGAGCAAGTCACTTAACCCTGATTACCAAAAAAAAAAAAAAAACATTAAAAAAAAGAAAGTCCTTCATAACTTAGCCCCCTCCTACCTTTCCAGTCTTCTTATGCCTTACTCCCTGACATGTACTCTTTGATCCAGTGACACTGGCCTCCTTGGCTGTTCCACCAATAAGATGTGTCATTTCTTGACTCTAAACATTTTCTCTGGCTGTCCTCACTCCTGGCTTCCTTAAGTCCCACCTAAAATCCCACCTTCTATAAGAAGCTATTACGAATCTCTCAATTCCTGGGCTTTTCCCCAGTCAATTATTTCCTATTAATCCTGTAAATAGCTTTCTTTGTATGTACTTTCAAGTTGTCTCACCCATTAGATTATAAATTCTTTGAGGGCTAGGATTGTTTTTTGCCTCTCTCTGCATCCTTAGAGCTTAGCATAGTGCCCAACATTTAGCACAGAGGTTCCTAAACTTATTTGACCTACTGCCCCCTTTAAAAAAAAAAGAAAAAAAAGAATTGCTCAGCACTCGCCTGTAAATCTTTCTTTAACCTTTTAATGATTCTTAAAAAAATTGTATCATTTCAGGAGGTGGACACAGCTAGCTGAACTAGCACAAGCTGGAGAAACCCCAGGCAAGCTGATTCACCCACTGCAGGGGCAATTCCCAGACCTAACACTGCAGGACAGGATCTGTCAGAGCTGGGTAAAAGACAAATGCAGGGCCTGCAGCAGCAACAGCAGCTACTCTTGGGGCTATCACCCCACAGCCTAGAAGTTTAAAAATCACCTACCTGAACTTCCAGTGACCAATTTCCCTCATGAATATAGATGCAAAAATTTTAAGTAAAATATTAGCAAAAAGACTACAGTAACTTATTATGAGAATAATATACTTTTATCAGGTAGGATTTGTTCCAGGTATGTAAGGATGATTCAATATTAGGAAAACTGTCAGTATTATTGATGATATCAAAAATTAAACTAGTAGAAATCACATGATTATCTCAATAGATGCAGAAAAGGGTTTTGACAAAATACAGCACGCATTCCTATTAAAAACACTAGAATGTATAGGAATAAATGGAGTCTTCCTTAAAATAAAAAGTAGCATCTATCTAAAAAGCATCAGCAGGTATTATATGTAATGGGGATAAGCTAGAAGCATTTCCAGTAAGATCAGGGGTCAAACAAAGATGTCCGCTATCACCTCTCTTATTCAGTTTGGTACTAGAAATGTTAGTGGTAGCAATGAGAGTAGAAAAAGAAATTGAAGGAATCAGATAGGCAAAGAAAAGACTAAGCTATCACTCTGCAGATGATATGATGATATACTTAGAGAATCAAGTAAAATACTACTTGAGACAATAAATAAATTTAGCAAAGTTACTGGATATAAAAATAACTCACATAAATCCTCAGCATTCCTATATATTTCTAATGAAATCCAACAAGAAATAGAAAGAGAAATTCTATTTAAAGTTACTATAGACATTATAAAATATTTGGGAGTCTACCTGCCAAAATAAACCCAGGACCTATATGAACAAAATTATAGAACACTTTTCACACAAATAAAGCCAGATATAAATAACTGGAAAAACATCAGTTGCTCATGGCTAAGTTGAGCTAATATAATAAAAATGACAATTTTACCTAAATTAATTTACATATTTAGTGCCATCCCAATCAATTTATAGAGCTAGAAAAAATAGTAACAAAATTCATCTGGAAGAACGAAAGGTCCAGAATATCAAGGGAATTAATGAAAAGAAATGCTAGGGGAGATGTCCTAGCCATACCAGATTTTAATCTGGATTATAAAGTAGCAGTCATCAAAACTACTTGGTACTGGCTGAGGAATAGAGTGGTGGATCAGTGGAATAGATTAAGTATATGAGACACAGTAGTCAATGACTATAGTAATCTACTGTTTGATAAACCTAAAGACCCCAGCTTCTGGGATAAGAACTCACTATTTCACAAAAACTGCTGGGAAAACTGGAAAATAGTATGGAAGAAACTGGGTATAGATCAATATCTTATACCATATACCAAAATCAAGTCTAAATGAGTTCATGATCTAGATATAAAGGCTCATACTGTAAGCAATCTGGGAGAGCAGGGAATAGTTTACCTGTCACATCTATGGAGAGGGAAAGACTTTATGACCAAACAAGAGTTAGAGAGCATTATGAAATACAAAATGGATAATTTTGATTACATTAAATTGAAGAGTTTAAATTGAAATAAAGTCAATGTAACCAAAATTAGGAGGAAAGCAGAAAATTGGGAAAGAATTTTTACAACTAGTGTCTCTGATAAAGGCCTCATTTCTAAAATATACAGAGAATTGAGTCAAATCTATAAGAATACAAGTCATTCCCCAGTTGATAAATGGTCAAAGGATATGAACAGTTTTCAGAGAAAGAAATTAAAGATATGTATAAGAACATGAAAAAATGCTCTAAATCACTATTGACTAGAGAAACACAAATCAAAACAACTCTTGAGGTAGTACATCTTACCTGTCAGATTGGCTAAGATGACAAAACAGGAAAATGATAAATGCTGGAGAGGATGTGGAAAAATTGGTGGTGGAGTTGTGAACTGATCCAACCTTTCTGGAGAGCAATCTGGAACTATGCCCAAAGAGCTATAAAAAAGTACCAGCAATACCCCTTCTAAGGCTATATCCTAAAGAAATCATAGAAGTGGGAAAAGGACACCCTAGTACAAAAATATTTATAGCAGCTCTTTTTGTGATGGCAAAGAATTGGGAATCAAGGGGATGCCCATCAATTGGGGAATAACTAAAGAAGTTTTGGTATATGAATGTAATGGAATACTATTGTGCTATAAGAAATTAGGAGCAGATAGACTTCATAATAACTTGAAGAAACTTATATAAACTGATGCTGAGTGAGGAGAACAGAACCAGAGAACTTTGTACACAATTACAGACACAAAGTATGTGTGATGACTAACTTTGATAGACTGGACTCCGTTTAGCAATACAAGGTTAGAAGTCAACTCCAAAAGATTCATGATTGAAAGAGATATCCACACCCAGCGAAAGAACTACAGAATCTGCAGACTGAAGCAAACTATTTGCTCTCTCTCATTTGTGTTTTGTTTTGTCCCTTCTTTCTCATTGTTCACCCCATTGGTTATAATCCTTCTTTACAACATTACTAATGTTCAATGTGAAGGTATTTATAGAACCTATATTTGATTACATGCTGCCATGGGGAGAGGAGAAGGAAGGGGAGAAAATTTGAAATTCAAGGGATTGTGGAACTGAATGTTATAAACTAAAAGTAAATAAATAAATTTAAATTTATTTTTAAAAATTTGTATCATTTCAAAAAATATAAAAATGTATTTAAAAAAATAATGCATCTTAATTTTTTTTAATTAAACAAATGCTTTATTAACTTCTGGTTTACATCATTCATTTCCACCAGATTATGAGTTACATTTTTCCCCCATTTTTTCCCTACCCACCACAACAGAATAGCAGTCCCACTAGATATCCCCTCATCCAATCTGCTCTCTCCCATATCTTCTTCCATACCCCCTTCGACTTTGCCATTAGGGCAAGGTGAATCTCTGAGCCCCACTGCCTGGACATCTTATGAAACATTTAATTTTAAAACTTCGATTTTCAGATCCATTCCCTTTCTCCCTTGTCACCCACTCCCTCTGAGAAGATAAGCAGTTCAGTATGTGTTGTACATGTATATCTATGCAAAACATTACCATAGTAGATATATTGTAAAAGACTGCTTATATTTCCCTCCCACCTGTCTCACCTCCCACCTGGTCCATTCCCTACTTTGATCCCGTCCCTCTTTGATAGTGGATACTTCTAACCTCCCCTCTCCCCAGAATGCCCTCCCCTCCATCATCCCCCCTCTCATCCCCCTTTCCCCTACTCAGGAGAGTGAGTGAGGGTAAGATATTCCATTTAGTATGTATGTGATTCTCTCCTTGAGCCAACTTCAGTGAGAATAAGCTTTTTGCCTTTTTGCCTTCCTGTTCTTCCCCTCCCCTGCAACTACTTCCCCTTGCCTCTTCTACATGAGATAATTTGCCCTACCCTGTCTCTCTCCATCTCCTCTTGCCACTTTCCTCTCTCACCTCTTGACTTCACCCCTTAAGAATCATCCCTTCCTTGGGGCGGCTAGGTGGTGCAGCAAGCAGAGAGCCAGCCCCAGAGCCAGAAGGATCCGAGCTCGGATCTGGCCCCAGACACCCAACACACAAACAAAAACCCAGCCACGTGAACCTGGGCAAGTGACCCAACCCCAATTGCCCTCCAAAAAAAAAAAAATAATCATCCCTTCTCATCAAATTCAACCAGTGCCCTCTATCCATGTATACCTGTGAACATATGCCATGTACCCTTCTTCAATTATTTTCATAATGAGAAAGGTTTCCTCAAACACAGTTATTGTTTTTCCATGTAGGAATGTAAATAGTCCAACTTTGATAAGTTCCTTTTGATTTCTTTTCCTTGATTACCTTCTCAAGCATCTCTTGCTTCTTGTGTCTGCATGTCAAATTTTCTATTCAACTCTGGTTTTTTCCTCAAGAATGCTTGAAAGTCCTCTATTCCACTGAATGACCATATTTTCCCTGAAACAAAATACTCAGTTTTGCTGGGTAGGTGACCCTTGGCTTCAATCCCAGCTCTTTTGCCCTCTGGAATATCATATTCCATGCCCTTCGATCCCTCAGTTTAGAAGCTGCCAGGTCCTGTGTTATTTTGATTGTGTTTCCACAGTATTGGAATTGTTTCTTCCTGGCTGCTTGTAGTATTTTCTCCTTGATCTGGGAATTCTGGAACCTGGCTATAATATTCCTGGGAGTTTTCTTTTGGGGATCTTTTCAGGAGGTGATTGGTGGATTCTTTCAACCTCTATTTTGCCCTCTGGATCTAAAACATCAGGGCAGTTTTCCTTGAGAATTTCTTGCAGGGTGATTTCTAGGTTCTTTCTTTGATCATGGCTTTCAGGTAGTCCAATAATTTTTAAATTGTCTCTCCTGGATCTATTTTTCAGGTCAGTGGTTTTTCCCATGAGATATTTCACATTGCCTTCTAATCTTTCATTTGTTTGGATCTGCTTAATAGCATCTTGATTTCTCATAAAGTCACTAGCTTCCATTTGCTCCAGTCTAACTCTGAAGGAATGAATCTCCTCAGTGAGCTTTTGAGATTCTTTTTCCATCTGGCAAATTCGACTTTTTAAGGCATTCTTCTCCTCATTGCCTTTCTGAGCCTCTTTTGCCGTTTGAGTTAGTCTATTTTTTAAGGTGTTATTTTCCTCAGTCAGGCTGTTGACTGGCATTTCATACTTTTCTTGCATCTTTTTCATTTCTCTTTCCAAATTTTCCCCCACTTCTCTTATCTGCTTCTTAAGATCCTCTATGGCCTGTAGCCAGCTTGTATTTTCATTTGTGGCTTTTGGTGCAGGAGTTCTGACCTCACAGTCCTCCTCCATGCTTTGAGCCTCTTTGCCCCTACAATAGGAGTCCAATGTTGAACTTTTCTGTTTATTTTGTTTCGTTTGCCTAGGCATATTGCCACTTAATGACTTGATTTTTGGGCTTGTTGCCACAGTAGGACTCTGCCACCAGACAGGGGAGCTTCCGCCCAAACGTGGGGTCTTCACAACTTCCGCCAGTTGGGTGGCCTCTGTAAAGCCTCCACCCACTCTGGCAAGTTGGATACCCACCCCAAACTTCCCCCCCAGACCACAATCCAGATCCAGGCAGTTTAAAGCAAGAGTGATTAACCCCTAGACTGATTGCTGGATCTTCCTACAGTTCGCAGACCAGGAGCTAGAGCCACTGCTGATGCTGCAAAATGGCTTCTGTGCAGCTGTTTCTTCAGCAGCTTTTTGCCCCCAGGGGAGGAAGCCACGTGTTCCCCAAATACTGGTCCCAAAATCCATAGTGCTCTAACCTCTCACTTTGTCCTAGGCATATCTGTGCTGATAATTCTGGAATCGCCACAATTGCTGGTGATCTGGGGTCTCTCCAGCTGGCTGAAGGCCCGGCTACCTTGGGGCTAAAACCTCGGACCTGGGCTCGGCTCTGTGTGCTGCGCTGTCGGTTCCCAGTGTGCTGTGCTGCCTGCTCTCAGAGCGCTGCACTGGCCGCTCCCTGCAGGGCTGCTGGGCTGTCCTTAGCAGGAGGTTAGCTTCTCTGTGCCGTTCTGTGGGTGCTGTGGCTCCAGAAGTTGTTCGGAGCTCCCTTTCACATTGTTTGAAATTTGTGTGGGGCAGAGCACATTCGCATCTTAAATTTAATAATGTATTGTAGGGATGGCTAGGTAGTACAGTGAATAGAGCACTGGCCCTAGAGTCAGGAGTACCTGAGTTCAAATTCGACCTCAGACACTTAACACTTACTAGCCATGTGACCTTGAGCAAGTCACTTAACCCCAATTGCCCTGCCTTTCCTCCTCAAAAAAAGGCAAAAAAAAAAATATTATAAATTTGTGGGGTTTTTCCTTCCTTGAAGTTTTGATGATGAAATATTGTGTCATGTAACCCATAGTATCATATTGTAAACAAGTCATTTTCCCCACATATTCCTTCCTGGTACACCCTAGACTTCCTGTCAATGCTCAACTAGCTAGCCTGCCAACACTTGCTTGTTAAGACCTGTCAACCAACTTGACCACTGATGGGTTATGACTTGCATTGTGTATTTATTTGGAAAATAATATAATAACTCTGAATTTAACTCTGTTATACAATAGATGAAACATGAATAAGAGGTTTTTAAAATTACCAGCCTTATTAAAGGAGGACATGGAGAAAACAGGTGCGGATGCTACAGCAGCCTGTCTTGCAGGATGACAACATTGAATGGAGAGTGGTCTTCTATTGATCTGAGATGACTATTTTGTAAAAGACTTGTAGTGTACATGACACAACTGTGTCCAATTACATATAGCGGCCGATTTAGTTTTCTTGTTTTTGCTTTTGTCCTTTGCCATCTGTGTTATGACAAAATGTGGATTTGTGTTTATACAAATTTTATTTGCATAATTTCATGTTACTTGATTCTCAAAAATAAATTACTTGTGATTGTTAAAAAAAAAAAGACTGTGACTATAAGTATTGCATGACAGTAGATGGCAAAATAAACCAAATTCTCCATATAGAGGACAGAAATGAAGCATTTATTTAGACACCAGAAAACCACATCCCCAAACCAGTAAGCCAATTCCATCATAGTATCAAAGATATTCAGAAGCCATAATAATGCTGAGAGCCTCAGCATCCTTCAACCTTCCCACAAACCAATACAAGATCAATATCTACTCATGAGCCTATCTGACTCCTTGCCTCAGCATCCTCTCTTCCTACTGTCTGGCTAGCTCTGACTCCCAGCTTCCTGTGGGCTCTGCTTCCCTTTAGCAAACTCCTCTGACCACAGGTTCCATGTGATTACATTCAGCCTATCAGGGGGCAGAGTTTATCTTCACAGCAGGGAAGCTTCCTGTGGGCTCTGCTGGACCCTTCAGCAAATTTCCTCCATCATAGGTTCCATGTGATTACATTTAGCCTATTGAAGGCAGAGCTTACTTTCAAAGCAGGGGAGGTCTTCAGACTCCCTCCTAGGTCTATTCAGGGAAAGGGAAGATCTTCAAATTCCCATTCCCATTACAGCCTTATAAAAGGATATTCCAGGTTGAACATGCTATGGTCATAGGATGTTGCCTGGTAAGACAGGGTCAGGATGGAAGGATGAGAGAGCAGTAGAGGCATGTTTTTTTTTTAAAAGACAATCAGGGTTAAGTGACTTGTCCAGGGTCACACAGCTAGTAAGTGTGTAAGGCTGTATTTGAACTCAGGTGGTCATGACTCCAGGGTAGGTGCTTAATCTGCCAAGCCACCTAGCTACCCTGAGGCATAGTTTTGAAGTCCAAAAGTAAGGAACAAGTGTTTTTGGAGGGATGAAAGTATACTGGGGTGGATAACCTATAGCCTCGAAGCTACATGTGGCCCTTTAGGTCCTCAAGTGAGACCCTTTGACTGAATCCAGACTTCACAGAACAAATCTCCTGGTAGCCCTGATTGAATACAGACTTGATTGTGAAGTTTGGCACTTGAGGACCTAGAGGGTCACATGTGGCTTTGAGGTCAAAGGTTCCCCATTTGGAGTCAAATGAGAGGTGATCAAGCTCTGACTTGCATGAGTGATTGAGTAAATGAATGAATGAATGAGTGAAAAAAGCACTTACTAAACAATTCTTTTGTGTAGAGTACTGTAGCTAAGTGCTGAGCCGAAGTCAGGAGCAAAGAGCATTCTAACCTTGAAGGGCATCTGGCTCCACCAACCTCACCATCTCTGGGTTTCAGTTTCCCTCTCTATAAAATGAGGAGCATTGGCATACAAAGTTTCTCAAATACTACAACCATCCAGCTCTAGTTTATTGATTCTGATACTAGATTAGGGAATTTAGGAAACCTGGGTCAGAAATCCACTTTAAGTAACTCTAGACACTTGGGATAATTGATCCCCTTAGGGACTTGTCACTGCTTTCCCTTTTCTTAACTTCTCTGTGCAACAATACAGTGGGTCAGACAACTATCACTACCCACTACCCCTAGATCACAAAAATACTAGGGAAGATGAACCAGAGGATTGTGCAGAGAATGAACTCACTGGTTGGGGGTGGGAGTAGGTATGGGAGGAAGCAACATAGGGGCAGAGTCAGTCTTGTTTTCAAGGGGTATGTTTCATCTGGATTTTATACAAACTGACCATGTTTGATTTCAAGTTTATTTAGAGCCATTTGGGGTGGGGGGAAAGTAGGATTTGCTTTTTCTTGCTTTTTTATTTTACAGTGTTAGAGGTGGGATTAGAACCCCCTTTTCCTAGTGTGGTGGGGCTTCCAGTCCTGCTACCTTTGAACTTACCACTCCACCAGTCATCCCAATCTATATTTTGCCACTGGACCCAGATGACTCCAGAGGAGAAAGTGAGGTTGGTGAGTTTGCACAGCCCTTCCTCACTTAAATCCAATTCACTTGCAAGTCATAACATTACATTCCTGATGTCATGGTCCTCTTTGAGAAGGAAAGGACAAGCAACAACCACCACCCTACAAAGCTCTTCTCTTGGGTTTTAAACAAACACAAAGGGAAGCCTAATGAATAACTTGCCCTGTCTTTCCCCCTCCAAAAAGCAAAAAAAAAAAAATTTAAGTTCCAAATTCTTTCCCTTCTTTTCTCCTCTCCCCCTTCCCAGAGACAATAAGCAATTTGATATATAGGTTATACATGTGAAATCATGTAAAACATATTTTCATATCAGCCATGTTGTGAAAGAAAACACACCAAAAAAAAAAAACCATAAAAAAATGAAAAAATAGTATGCATTCAGACTCCCTTGGTTCTTTCTCAGGACCTGGATAGCATTTTTCATCATTTGATTCGTTAGGAATTATCTTGGATCATTGTATTAATGATAAGATCTAAGTCAATCATAGTTGATTATCACACAGTGTTGCTGTTACCGTACACAATGTTCTTGTGGTTCTGCTCACTTCACTTTGCATCAATTTGTGTAAGTTGTGTAACACTCAGCCGTTAGCTACAGCACACTACACAAAAACCTAGTTCTTTTTTCTTTTTGGAGGAGGAAGGCAGAGCAGCTGGGGTTAAGTGACTTGCCCAAGGTCACATGTTTAGTAAGTGTTGTCTGAGACTGGATTTGAACTCAGGACCTCCTGACTCCAGGGCAGGTGCTCTATTCACTGCACCACCTAGCCACCCTACCCTAGTTCTTTTCAAAGCACAGCTCTAAGGCTACCTCTTCTCTGAGCTCTTTATGATGCAGTTAGATGGCACAGCAGATAGAGTGCCCGGGTTGGGGTTAGGAAGACCTGAGTTCCAATCCTGGTTTTGGATGCTTGCTAGCTGTGTGATCCTGTGCAAGTCAAGTCTCAGCCTCAATTTCGTCATCTGTAAAACGGGGAGATGATAACAGCATCTACCTTATATAGGGCTGTTGTACAGATCAAAGGAGGCAATATATGAAACGCTTTGCAAACTTGAAAGTTGTCAGCTACGATTATTTCCTGACCCTTAACTGCTTCTCTTTCTTTCTCTCCCCCTAAACCATTCTTCTTGTTAAATTTGTATGTGTGTATGTATCTATGTATATTTCACATTTACTCACACAGATACATTGTATGTCAGGTCAAGGACAGAGATAGCCTGCACAGTGTCTGGCAAATATCAGACATTAAATACTTGTTGATTAATCTAGCAAACCAATTCAGATACATAAAAGAGAAGAACCACATCACACCTTTTGAATAAGTTCTTGGGACTGTGATAAGAACAAACCACACTTCCTGCCTGGGTATAAGTTTCTTCATCTTTGAAACAAAGAGGTTGGACTAGATGGGTTCTAACATCCTGCGCTTCCCAGCCCTGAGTCAGACTTATTAAGTATGAGAAATGAAAGGGTTGGACTGGATGGGCTCTAAGACTTCCTTCCAGCTCCCATGTTCTGTGGTTCTAGACTTCCAGGTTTCTAGCTTAATGGATGCTGTCACTTCTTTGAGTGGAAAAGGATGAGGGTTTTTGTTGTTGAGTTGTTTTAGTTGTGTCCAACTTCTTGGGACCCCATTTGGGGTTTTCTTGGCAGAGATACTGGAATGGTCGGCCATTTCCTCCTCCAGCTCATTTTATATATGAGGAAACTGAGGCAAACAGGGTGAAGTGACAGCTTGTAAGTGTCTGAGGTTGGATTTGAACTCAGGCCTAGCACTCCTATCCATTGTGCCACCTAGCTGCCCAGGGTAAGGATTAGTGCAGGAGTGGGGAACCTGCAGCCTCGAGGCCACATGTGGCCTTCTAGGTCCTCAAGTGTTGCCCTTTGATTGAATCCAAACTTCACAGAACAAATCCCCTTAATAAAAGAATTTGCTCTGTAAAACTTAGACTCTGTCAAAAGGCCACACCAAGAACCTAGAAGGTCACATATGGCTCTGAGGCAGGTTCTCCATCCCTGGGTTAGTGTCTATTAGGTTCCCATCTTTGATAAGAATCCCAGAAGGGGGTGGAGGTGGAGCCACGCCTCTTAGACCTCTGGAACCATTAAGGCTTCAAGTTCTCTTGCTTTTAGACAAAGGTAAGAATCTATGACTGAGTCTATGATTCTGTCCCCAGAGACATCCTGACCCACTAGCACTAATGTGGACAAGAAAAAGTAGGAATGATAAACTGAATTCTATCCAGAAACAGTCCTGGGTACAGTCAAGAACAGAAGCTACATAGACCCTAGTACTTTGGGAAACTGTTTATTCAATAACTAGGCAATATATGACTAAGGAAGGAGAAGCGGGATTCCACAGATCCACCCAGCAATGTAGCTCTCACTAAATCAGGTGGGATGGAAGGAGAGACTGGGCTGTCCTAGAATCACAATTTTAAAAATCATATTTAAAGAGTATATGAAGGATAACAAAACATTTTCCTCACAACAACCCTGTGAGGTAGGGAGTGCCTTAAGTACTACTATCTCAGTTGAACATCTGAGGAAACTAAGGCTCAGAAAGGATAAATAACTTGCCTGTGGTTACATAGTCAGTGTCTAAGACAGGATTTGGACCCAAGTTTCCTAGATCTGAGTGCTGTATTCTATCTGCTTTCCCCATTCTGACTCTCACTTAATAATCACATTTGCTAATGAAAAGTTGTCTTCCAACAGTCTTTTTAACACACGCAAACTATCCATTGTGTGAGACCAGGGATCCCAAGAGACTAGGGAAAAGCTGGAATGGTCACCACAATAGGGCATGTGTTTTGTTTCCCTGCCCCTTTGCCATCATGTGCTGGTAAAAAAACAACAAAAACATGTTGCCTTCACTTGCCCTAAGTTTCAGTGCCTCACTTACTGACTGGCACCCCTCGCCCCCCCACAAATAACCAAATAACCATCATCTTCCTGGCCATTGCATGAAATGTGATTTTCTTTGAATCTCTCTTAATTATGCTACAGATTCCATCTTGGTCGGGCCATACAACAGTACCATTTGTGCCAAATGCAAAGAAAAAGAGTGGTCAAGTCAACAGGTATACCTATCAGGGGGCCACTGTTCCCTCCCCAAGAAAACAAGGTTCTGGCTGTCCTCTATTTGGATCCTCACATCAAAATGCAGATTCCATTTTATTGGGTATTAATAAATATCTGTCACGGGGGGAATCTCCTGAGGTGGGGCCATCTTGTCTTGCAAGTATTTACTCAACCCAGGATGATCTGGACTGGTCATTGTAGTTTCATGAGGCTTCTTCTCTTGGAATCCTTCCGTGCTATAGGGCTGAAATTTGAAACCTCCTTATAGATGTGATCTAGGAAAAATAAGACCAGTCATCTGAGTTAGGCAACAGGGCACTGAGAGGCAAAAGGTCACAAAGAAATGAATGGGAATCTGGAGCCTGTGGCTAGAGGGATAGACATGAAGAGGTGAAAGGACAGCCAGTAAAACAAAGCAGGGAGATGGGTCCCCAAAGAGATAGGTTAGGTTAGGAGGCAAGATTATGAGGTATAACTCACTATAAAGGGGAAAGGAACAAGGAAGAGACCAGTGGTGGGGTGGGGGAACTCATAGGTTACTGAAGGAAGCTGATTCCAGGGACCAGGAGCTGACCCACAGAAGGGAAAGGTGAGGTGTCAATTATCCCCTGGCTTCCTCTCCCTTCCCTACCCCACATCCCAGCTCTTACTCTTCCATTCATCCACTGTGAGCTTCTCATGCTCCATGGAATCATCAAATGGCTGCTGGGCTACTGTCTCCTCCTCTGGATCCCGGAATTGGTCAAAGAAGGGATGGGCGAGAGCCTGTGCAGCTGTCAAGCGCTTGTCCACATCCAACTCAAGCATCTTCTCTAGCAGGTCTGCCGCTGCAGAACATCGGAACCCATGAGCCCCACCAGCCCATACTCCCCTAAGACTCCACCCAGATAGCCCACCCAGGGTTCCAGAGTGAAAGGAGCTGTCTAGGTCTTTTGGTATCTTTCAAGTGCCAAAAGGGCTGGAGCGTCAACAACAGGTCTCACCCTGGGGGCTAGCACGAGGGAAAAGTTGTGAGAAATCCTTCTTGGGACTCTGAGGCAGGGACTGGATATAGAATTTGGCCTGAAAGAGAACAAAGCAGAGAGTTTAGTTTTAAGGATCTAAAGGTTTAGAGCTGGAATGGGCCTTAGAATAAAGGTTTCAGAGATAAGGAAAATGGGACGCAGATATAATTTGGAGTGATTTGCCCAGAGTTTATACAACTAGCAAGTATTTGAACTACATCTTCATGATTCTAAATCCAGCACTCTATCCGTGACACCAACCTTCATTCCTCTTTCTCTCTCCACTCTCTTTTCTGTGTCTCTCCTCCCTCTCTCGGTCACTCTCCTCTCTATCTCTTCTCCCTCTCTTTCTCTCCCTTCTCCCCTCCCTCCTCTCTCTCTCCCTCTCACTCTGTCCTCTTCTGTGTCTCTCCCTCCTCCCCTCTCTCCCCCCTCTCTCTTGTCTCTCTTTCCCCTCCCTCTCTTCTCTTCTGTCACTCCTCTCTTTGTGTGTATGTGTCTCTCCTCCCTTTCTTCCTCTTTCTCTCTCTCTCTCTCTCCACTCTCTTCTCTGTGTTTCATGTGTGTCTCCTCCCTCTTTCCCTCCTCTCTCCCTCCTCCCTTCCTTCTTCTCTCTCTCTTTTCTTTCCTCCCCTCTCTTTCTCCCTCCTCTCTTCTCTCTGTGTCTCTCTTTTCTCTCTCCCCCCTCTCTGACTCTCCTCTGTCTCTGTCTCTTTCTCTTTCCTAAACAGGGATGAGAAAAGGACCAGGATCACCACAAGTAAAACAAAGGATGAAGCTGAAGGAAGGGCAGTGGAAAGTCCAAGCAGACCCAGTTTTACCAGTGGTCATTATCTTTTGCTTTTTTAAACACTCATCTCAAAACAAAGGTAGCAGACTTTGGAGAGAAGCTTGCTCACCAGTCTACCCAGTTGCCTATTCAGGTACTTCTTTAAGCAGGTTCTGGCTTGTCCCTTACCGCTTTGTCCTGTAACTTTTGCACAAAGTCTGCTCCAGGAACCCCGGTCACCTTCAGGATCTGGGTCAGTTGGTCCAAGTCTGGACAGTTGAGTTAAGGTTCACAGTTCCTCCTAAGTAATTTACAGAAGAAATTTCTGGTCCCTTCCCAGCCTTCCCACCCACTACCAGGAGGACTTGGATTCCAAAGTCAGGCAGAGTTACCTACAATCTGGACCGGACAAAAAAGGATACAGTCTTTTCCCTTGAACAGAGTTTTCCCAGTTAGCATCTCTGCCATGATGCAGCCAACGGACCAGATGTCCACTGTGGGTAAAGATTTGGATAAGGGAATGAGCAAGAGGGAGAAATGAAGGAAAATCATGGAGAATAAAAATGGGTCTGGTCACAAAAACAACTAATCAACAAATCAACAAAAATTTACTGCAGGGCTGTGGGATGGCAGAAATGTCCCTGCTCTCAAGGAACTTAAAAGTCCAGCTGGTAAGGTAAAACAAAGAAATAAAAAGACAAGGCTGAATGATGTATGATTCATATAGGGCTCTTAAGGCTGTAAAGCACTTTGCTTTCAATATCTCTAGAGGAGTAGTGTCAGTAGCATTATTCCCATTTTGCAGATGAGGAAACTGAGTCTCCAAGATCAGAAATTATTTACTCTTGGTCACATAACTAGTAAAAATCCCTGAGACCAGATAAGAATTTAGATCTCCTTATTCTAAATTCACCCCTCTCCACCACACTTTTCTGTTTCCCAAGAACAAACCTTTAAATAAACAGGTTTTGCTGAATTTTTTTTTTCAAGTCTTTGTTAAAAGGGAAGGCTCCCAATGGAATAGGTCAGGAGGGGTATATTAGTAATTGAATTCGACTGGAGGGCTGGAGGGTGGAGTATGGAACTTTTCCCAATGCCTTTTTTTATGGAAGAAACTGAATTTTTGGTTTACTCCACTTTGCATCTGCTGTTCTCCCTGGTTTCAACCACTCTCCTCCCCACGCCAGCCCATTTTCCAGCTTTCTTCTCTATGTTGTCTTCAGGCACTGTTTTTCTTTCTATTAATTGTATCCCCAGCACTTAGCTTTGTACCTGGCACTTTGTAGGTATTGGGTTGGCTATCCTTCAAGCAGTTACCTTGGGAGGCCATACTCTTATTCTGATGATGTCACCACATCTTCAAACCCTGTTGGAGTTCCTCTTTGGGAACCTCTTATACTCCTAACTCCCTTAACCTCTGCCTGCCTCAATTTCCTCTGGGGGATGATATGAGGATAAAAATCACACCTACCTTCCAGGGCTGCTGTGAAGATCAAATGAGATAATATTTGTAAAGTATTTGGCAATGTGCTAGTGCTAAGTAAGTAGGTGCTTAATAAATGCCTCTTTCTCCTTTTCTCCCCTCCTTTCCTTCCCTTTCTTTCTTCCTTCTTCCCTTCCTTCCATCTTACTTTTTTCCTTCTTTCCCTCTCTCCTTCCTTCCTTCTTTCTTTCCTTCCTTCCTTCTTTTCTTCCTTCTTGCTTTCCCTTCCTTCCTTCTTTCCTTCCTCTCAGTGACCATTGTATGTCTTGAAAAATTAAACCTACCATTACAAGATGAAGATTTGCTACCACCGAGGATGTGGTCTGCATTTCATTGGTAAATGGAAATCCTGGTAAAGAAACTCCCTCTACTAATACAGACAGGAATCTGTTCTGTAATTATAGTCTAAAGCAGTTGTCTAGAATAGAGAACAGAGAATACTTGGATGGACTCCCAAGTGCATTCAACTTAAAAGATAAATGGGAAATATTTAACAAAATAAATAAAAATATAATGAAAGATAACATTATACTATAAAACTGAGTCAATAGAAGATTCAACAGAGATCCTTCTGTATGGATTAGAGGCCTCTGTTTCTATTTGAATTTGAAACCACTGGTCCAGATCTCTGAGAGAATAAGTGATTTGTTCAGAGTGACCGAGTCAGGATGTCATAGGTGGGACTTCACCCTAAGTCTTCCTGACTTCAAGTATGCTCTGCTGCCTCTCACCACTGAAGATATTCAGAAGATGCTATAAACTTGGCTCTCACTACAGATAGTCTGTTCCTTGGACAAGGCTCTCTGGTCATAATTCTCTCTTCTTCACCTCTGCCTCCTGGCTTCCTTCAAATCCCACCTAAAACCCCATCTTCTGTTATTCAGCCATATCTGACTCTTCATGACCCCATTTCGGGTTTTCTTGGAGATATACTAGAGTCCTTTGCCCTATCCTTCTCCAGTTTATTTTACAGAAGAGGAAACTGAGGCAAACAAGGTTAAGTGACTTGCCCAGGTTCACACAGCTAGGTAGTGTCTGAGGCTGGATTTGAACTCAGGAAGATGAGTCTTACTGTCTCCAGACCTATCATTCTATCCACTGCCCTAACTCTAAATACCATCTTCTATAGCAGGCCTGCACAACACATGGTCCTTGGACCACTTGTAGCCCAACAAAGGTGGCCCAAGAAAAGTGTAGAGTATGTAAAATAAAGTAAAGATGTAACGAGTGCTTGGCCATGCCCTGCTTAACCTGCCTGTGCCCGCCATGTAACCTGGCAGGTGGGCTGCCACCTCGTGCTCCCTTCTATTTGTCACATGACCCATGGCAACCAACCATCATCATCTGTCTCTAGTCTGGGAGGAGCAATTTCATGTTAAGTAAAAATCTTAAGTAATAAGTGTAATTAACTGGTATTAATTGAAATTAACCTTTTTTAAAAAAATATGGTTTATTTGAAAAAAGTTTAATCATTAATTATACCTTTACTTAGAAAGTGAGCCACTAAAAGCCTATCTGTTGCCCAAAGAAGTTTAGCCTATTTTAATTTTGGTCTCTACCTACTGCCAAGTTGTTTGGGTCTGTTCTACAGGAAGCTTTCTGGATCTCTCTTAATCCTAATACCTTCTCTCTATTGATTGTTTCCTGTTTATCCTGTACATGTCTTGTTGGTGCATAGTTACATACATGTTGTCTTCTCCATTAGATTGTGACCTTCTTGAGGGCAGGAACTGACTTTTGCCTCTCTTTGTATCCCCAGCACTTAACTCAGTGTATGGCATGTATTAAGTGCTTAATAAATGTTTACTCACTGATTGGCTATAGGAAAGAAAGATTCCTAGGGCTATAAATGAAGGCTTCATAAAACCCATATGATAACACGAGAGAAATGAAATATGCTCCATCCATCTCTGCCACTTCCCAGCCCTTCTATGGCAGCACTCTGACTGACCTGTCTGATTATAGTGCATCCAGCTGAGAATCACTTCTGGGGCCCGGTACCAACGAGTCACGACATAACCTGTCATCTCAGCATCTGCATGCCTGGCCAACCCAAAATCCAGGATCTATAGTTCAGTAGAAAAAGGAAGAGAGACATACTGTGGAGGAGGGGCCTGACGAACACCTCCTAGAGAGAAGCTCTCCCAATCCTCTCTCTCCAGCCCTCCATTCAGCTGGAGTTATCACTTCTGGCTCAGTCTGGTAGCTAGCCCCACCCTTAACTCAGTCCCAGCCCCGTCTAAGCCCACCTTCAATTCACAGTCTTCATTCACAGCCAGATTTCCTGGTTTCAAGTCCTACATTGGATGAGAACAGAAGATCAAGCCTAAGGTTAAGCTCACTTTTTTGGGGGAAAAAATGACTTTTTTTGCTTTACTATCACCTTTACTTCCCAATTCTTTCCTCCCCCTTTTTCCACCCAGATAGCCAACTATCATAACAATGTAAGAGTAAAGAACAAAAACACCCCCACCCCCTACCCAAAACCCAACAGTCAGTAAAACAAACACATCAAGCAAATCTGACAGTATAGTATGAACAGCATTTCACCAGCAGCTAGGTGGTGCCGTAGTGGACAGTGTCAGATCTGGAGTCAGGAAGACTTATCTTCCTGAGTTCAAATTCAGCGTCAGACACTTACTAGTTGGGTGACCCTGGCAAGTCACTTAACCCTATTTTCCTCAGTTTCCTCATCTGTAAAATGAGCTGGAGAAAGGAATGGAAAACCATTCCAGTATCTTTGCCAAGAAACCTCAAATGGGGTCATGAAGAGTCAGACATGACTGAAAAATGACTGAAGAAAAACAATAGCATTTCATACCTATAGTCTTTCCAAGACCTCATTAGTTTGAACAACACCAAGTGGTCAAACCTAGGACCTCTGTCTTTCCCCCTGGTCAATTCCCCATCTCTTAGAGTTTCTTGGGTTTCTGCTATGTTCCCCTGGAAGGGACTTCAGAAGACATCTAGTACAACTGTTCCTAGGTATGAATCTCCTCTACCATATCCCTAACCACTGAGACCATCCAACTGAAGACCTAATAATGAAAAATCTTAAAGACTCTTGCAACTTCTGGTAGGTCCAAGGCCTATGGGCTGGGAGTTAAGAGCTGGGTACCATTCTACAAGCATCCTGAATACAAAACCAACTCTCAATGCTTCCATTGCCTCTTAGACTTCATGCCAAGACCACAAAGTTGAGTAGCGCCCAAAGAAAACTTCTCACCTCACTAAATGCCTCCTCAACCCAAAAGAATATGTTTTCCCCCTTCATTTCATTCTTACCCACTGGCTATCAGAATGAGTCAGATAATATACAGAGGTTCAGAGAATTTGTAAACAGTGTTTATTTATTGAAAGAGAATTTTAGGTTCTAATCCTGGGCTCTAATACCTATTGGCTGTTAGACTGGGAACAAGTCACTTAATATTTTTGAGTCTTAGCATTTTCATCTTTAAAATGTTGGGGCTAGCCTAGATGATTTCTAGGGTGCCTTCTAGCACTTAAAATGTCTATTCTCCTAAGACTACATGAAGTATAGTATAGTAGCTGTTTTAGTAACACTATATTCTTAGGTCATTGACCAATATCATAAATCAGATGTAATAATAATAATAATAATAGCTAGCATTTACATAGCACTTTAAGATTTTCAAAATGCTTTGCAAATATTATCTCATTTGATCCTTACAACAACTCTGTGAGGTAAGTGCTATTATTAACCCAACTTTACAAATGAGTAACTTGCTTGGGATCTTATAACTAATAAGTATCTGAGGCAAGACTTGAACTGAGGTCTTCTAGTAGGTAAGCCTTTGCATCATGTTGTTGCCCAGAGCCAAGGTCATCAAGCTACTTTCCAGCCATGCCAGCTACATGCTAGCCATCTACCTCATGCCCATCCTGCTGAGACTCAGACTCTGCCCCTGGGACTTTGGGCTTAGATAGATGAGTTTTTGAGCTCTCTGACCCAGAACTAGTTCCTGGCCATCTCTAAACCATGCCTTTGCTTGGATATTCCTCCTCTTTTTATGTTATTTTCTCCCACTAGAATGTAGGCTCTTTGAGAGTAGAGACTGTCTTGCTTATAGTTGTACCCCCAGAACTGACATATTATAAAGAAATGCTTTTTTCATTCATTTCTGACTTCAAGTTCAGCACACTCTTAATGCCACCTAGATGCCTTCATATGAGTCATAAAACTGCAAAATTACCAATCTAGGGAAGGAAAGATTTATTAAACACCTACTATGTGCTAAGTACCTTTGATGTTTCACCTGGTCCTCACAACATCTCTGGAAGGTAGGTGGTTTTATTACCCTTATTTTATAGTTGAGGAAACTGAGGCTGACTGAGGTTAAGCAAATTGTCCAGGATCACACAACTAGTATCTAAGGCTGGCTTTGAACTCAGGTATTGACTACAGGCCCAGCACTCTCCCATTGCACCATCTAGCTGTCTCTAAAGCAGCTGAAGAAGGGACTTCATTGGTCATCTAGTCCAATATCCTGACAGTTGAAGAAACTGAGGCTCACTGGGCTTAAGTGATTTATCTAGGAACACATAGCTAGAAACTGCAAAGGTGGGACTTGAATTCAGGAACTCAGACTCCAGAGTCAGTGCTCTTTCCAGGATGCCATGGCTCCAAACCTAGGAGGTTTCAGTCCCAGTCACAGAGTAATTCTGATTCCTTTCTGTTTCTGTTACAGGGTCCCAGCTTTTCTGGAGATGCTTCTCTTCTTTCTTCCTCTCTCCCTGGTGCCAGAGGAACACCAGAGATGGCAAAGAGACTTCAGGAGATAGGAAAGAACAGCAGTGATGGAACTTACCCTGTGAACAACCCCAGCAGAGTGGATATACTAGAATGAGAAAAAGAGAAGGGTGAATGAATTTATTGTACCTTGTCTACCCACCCAGCCATGACCAAAGGCACTTTTCTAGAACAGGGAAAGGTTTGGTCCTTTTTACTATGCAGCATCATAGCCAGATGGGTAGGGCTGACACCAGCCTGGGATCATCCCCAAGCAGCTCAAAACTTACACTGCACATTGCTACTCCCCCAACCCATAAGCTGCCAGAAAACATGTATCTTGGACCCTGTGCCTTCTTCTCTACCTCCTTCCAAGCAAGCCCTCAGTCACCTTGAGCCCTTTCAGCATCTGATAGACCAGGTATTGGATCTTCTCCTCACTGAATTCCATGCCCATAATCTTCTGGAGATCCGTCTGCATGAATGGCATCACCAGATAGCTGAAAAACAAAGGAATGAATCCAATTGTAGCATCAGCCTCTGTCCGGTATCAGAGGCAGACAGGAGGCAGAATGGGGACTCAGAATTGGTTGACTCTCAGTCAGGCAAACATCAATGCATGTGAATGATAGCCCATCATCCTTCATCTGAAGCAACTAGAGATACAACTTCAGGATCCCTGTTCCCAGTCAAACTGCTATCCCCGCCCCCCCTCAGTGTTAACAGATGGATTTTTAATCAGGCAAAACCTAATAAGGACTGCACTTTTCTTTGTTTCTCCTCACCTCACCCCTAGCACCAAATGCCCCTATTCTACTTCTCCCTGAGGTGGGAGACTATGGAGATATAATATACACTGCCAGACCCCATTGATATATATATTAGACAATTTTGCTAAACTGTTTTCCTTCTCTTTCTTTTTAAAATGTTTTTTTTTTTAAACAAGGGACGCTCCCTAAGAAACTGAAGGATTTTTTTTTTTAATGGGAGCAGTTTCAGAAACTTAACTAACCAGAACTGGGCAAGTATGACCCAGAGCAGAAATGTTACTCCAGCAAGCAACCTGTTCACTCACCTGCTGGGTCAGATTCCTTCTGAGTTTACAAACAGAGGTGAACTACTGCCCTACAGTGGTGGAAGAACTTGGCCTCTGGCTATCAGAGGGCTTGGGTTCAAATCTCAGACCTGCCACTCTACTTCCTGTGGGATCTTGGGCTAGTCATTCCCCCTTTGAGGGCTTATGTATTCATGGTTGGCCTAGTAGTATCCAATCCCATCACTGACTGCAAATTGGGATGAAAAAAGTCAAGAAAAACAGAAGCTTGAAAATATCACAATTATAAAGCTATACCTCTAGTTTAACCCTCCTGCATACTTGCTCCAGGGCTAGGTCTCAGCTTACCCTAAGCCCCAGCCAGATGGCTCTAAATGCCTGTAAAGATTTTCAGTTTCCAGAACTAGCCCATGTACTCTTCAATTCAAGAACACTTGCCTCCTTGCTGCTCCTCAAACAAGATATTTAATCTCCCAGTTCTGGGCATTTTCTCTGGCTGTTCCCCCATGCCTGTAATGCTCTCCCTCCTCATTTCTATGTCTTCACCTTCCTGGCTTCCTTCAAGTCCCAGCTAAAATCCTACCTTCTAAAGGAAGCCTTTCCCCCAATCCTTAATTTAATGTCTTTCCTACGAGACTACCTCCAATTTAAGCTGCATATTGCTTGATTGTATGCAATTGTTTGGAGGCTGTCTTCCCTATTTGATGAGTTTCTTGAGGGACAGGGCTGTCTCTGGCCTTTCTTTATATCCCATTGTGCTATCCTGACTCCTTTGGCAAATCCTATGCTAACTATGTTTCTATATTCTTCTGACTGAACAAACGAACATCTTGGGTTGCAAGGTTGTTGGCTTTACCAAGCTAGTTTTCTGCTTAAAACTTAGGGAACTTGCTTTGATCTAGCAATACTACTACTAGGTCTGTATCCCAAAGAGATCATTAAAAACGGAAAAGGACCTATATGTACAAAAATATTTATAGCAGTTCTTTTTGTGGTGGCCAAGAATTGGAAACTGAAGGGATTCCCATCCACTAGGGAATGGCTAAACAAATTGTTTATATGAATGATGCTTTGTGAAATAAGCAGAACCAGGAGAACATTGTGCACAGTAACAGCAACACTGTACAATGATCAACTATGATTGACTTAGCTCTTCTCAGAAATACAATGATCCAAGACAATTCCAAAAGACCCAGGATGGAAAATGCTATCCACATCCAGAGAAAGAACTATGGAGTCTGAATGTAGATGGAAGCATAATGTTTTCACTTTCTTTTTGTTTTCGTTTTTCTTATAGTCTTTCCTTTTGGTTCTGTTTCTTCTTTCACAATATGGAAATATGTTTAACATGATAGCACATGTATAACCTATATCAGATTGCTTGCCATCTTGCAGAAGGGGGAAGGGAGAGAGGAAGAAAAATTTGGAACTCAAAATCTTATAAAAAACAAATGCTAAAACTATCTTTACATGTAATTGGAAAATACTATTTACCAAAAAACAAAAAACACCACCTTAGGGAAGTTATATAAGATAGAATTTTTAAAGTCTTTCCTTCCATTAAACTCTCTGGAAAGGCACAGTGCCGGGAACATAATAAATGTTTATTGACTGATTCTCCCCAGAACTCAGGACGACTCTGGGGGGACAGGTTGCTGTAACTGAGACGTAGAGCTTCCTCCAACTCCCTTGTTTTATTACACTCTTTTCCTTATCTTGCACATATTTGTATCAGGTAAAATTGTGTTTCCTTCTCATTTTGTGCAAAATGTCACCACACCTTCTTCCTCTCTTCTCCACTCTGCTGAGCCACAGACTGGTCTGGTCTTAAAGAGAGGAAACACCACACAGGTGCTCTGGGAAAGGGGAGGGGACAAGAAGTGGTCAAGCCCTTTTCTACTCTATTACTAGGAATTGGCTAAGAAATGGAGTAGGTAAGAGTGCTGAGAACAGCAAATACAACAGCTTCTTTCTCAGAGCTGGTTTCAGGAAGCAGTAAGCTCTGTGGGCACACTGGCAGTAAGACTGTGGACCATCGCCAACAAGTTTCCCAATGTCTGGAAACTGCAGGGTATGGGCATGGTTACAAGGGGACCACATCTGAACCAAGAACCTGTTAACACACAAAAGCCCACCTTTCCACAGTTTCCACTGAAGACTTTAAAAAGTCTGTCTTATCCAAGTACTCTGAGCTTTCTGACAGCAGCAGTGAAGCCAAGAACCCAGCAACTCCAGATGTTCATGTATACAGGCAGAGGAATACAGAAACATAGTTAGCACAGGGTTTGCCAAAGAAGGCAGGGTAGCACCATGATGAGAGCTCTGGCTGGAGGGCAGTCCCTTGGGGGTGGGACCACATTTAGAAAGTAGAAGGAAAAAGTGGAGTTGGAGAAGGACACACTGAAAGAGCAGCCCTAATATGCATGGAGAGAATCAGACCAGGAAAGTGTCAAAGCAACCTAGGGAAGAGAAAACTTCCCCAAATTGGTGAGAAATCATGACTGCTAGGATTAATAGAGTTTTTAAGGTTTGTACTTTACATATCTCATTTGGCCCTCACAACAAACCCTGTAGGATTGGTGCTCCAATATTATCCCCACTTTATAGATTAAAACAAAACAAAATACAACACAAACTGACTGACTTGCCCAGGGTTACAGTTAATAGAAGTCTAAGGGAAAACTGAATTGGGTCTTTCTGACTTCAAGCTCAACAGTGTGTTGTCACACACACACACACACACACACACACACACACATCATCTCCCACCCCAAGCTGCCTATGCATAACAGTATGTAATGCTTCAGACAGGTCACTGGGAGTGAGGACTGAGAAGAAGCCATTCATTGCAAGCCCTTGAGCTGAGAGTCTGGTAGAATGAGGTGGGGAGAGAGGGCAGAGTCAAGGAGGGAGACTAGTAAGAAAATGGAAGAATCAAATATAAATTACTCAGACAAGAAGTTTAGTGGCAAAGAGAAAACCTTGCCTTAGTCTTGCTTATCCAAATTCTACTCATCTTTCAAGACTCCGTTCAAATTCCTTCTCCTTGAAGCCTCCCAACCCACAGCAGCCAAGTACTCTACTTCCCTTTGAATGCCTCTACTATTTATTATATGTACCATTCAGATGATGATTAATCATACACTGCCCTGTGACATTTCCCACCAGAAACTGTTAAATATCTCATATTGCTACCAATGCTTCACGTGTTTCTGGAGAAAGGGAGGGAGCAAGAAAGAGAAGAGGAGAGGGAGAAAGCACAGAAAGAGGAAGGAGGGAGGGAGGACAGGAGAGAGGAAGAGACCAGGAAACACTGGCTGAGGAATCAGGATTCTGTGGTACTTGTCCTGGCCTCTCTACCACTTGTGAAAGAAGCCTTTCCCAGGGGCAGCTAGGTGGCACAGTGAATAGGGCACCAGCTTTGTAGTCAGGAAGACCTGAGTTCAAATCGGGCCTCAGACACTTGACACTTACTAGTTGTGTGACCTTGGGCAAGTCACTAACCCCAATTGTCCTGCCTTCCACCCTCCAAAAATAAAAAGCAGCCTCTCCCCACCCTTTCCTGAGATTACTTCCAATTTACTCTGTATTTACTTTAGATGAACATAGTTGTTTGCATGTTGTCTCCCTGCATTAGACTGTGAGCTCTTTGAGAGTAAGTATTGGTCTTGCTTTCCTTTATACCCCTAGGACACAGCACAGTGCTTGGCATACAGTTAGCACTTAATAAATACTGGTTGACATGTTGACTTTCTCTCTCTGGGCCTTCCTATCTGTAAACCAAGGTGGTTGGACTCAATGTTCAGCATTCACACACTGTAATCTGTTCTATGATCTGCCTTCCTTATTGATGTTTGTCACCTCAGAAATCTGGTGAAGCCACCACATGACATGTAGAAAGACATTTGGGCTAACATCAAAAATGCTGGAGAAAATTATTAAAAAAAAGAAAAACCTATGTGGGCCCTAGTATTCTGAGTTATATATGTGGTTCGGTTACCAGGCTAAGCAGCTGTGTTCTGATGAGAGCCACAAATATCTCCTTTAATCCCTCACCCAGTCCTTCTCTTCTCACCCTGGCTGGCTCCTTCCTCTCCTGAAAGACTTGCTCCTTTCTTTTTTTTCCCTTTTTGGAGGGCAATTGGGGTTAAGTGACTTGCCCAAGGTCACACAGCTAGTAAGTATCTAAGGTCAGATTTGAACTCAGGTCCTCTTGACTCCAGGGCTGCTGCTCTATCCACTGTGCCACCTAGCTGCCCTTTTCTCCTATCTTATCATTTGCTTTTGGACCGTAAGCCCTGGGAAATCAAGGACTGTGTCATATTTATATCTTCCTCAGTGCCTAGCACAGTTACCTCCTGTGTACAGTACACTATGTCAGCAGTGAGGAAATACATATTTAATAACTCTATATGGGCCAAATGGGCAGCAGAAAGGCATATGTCAAGACAGGATGCTCATCCCCAGCCCAGAATCATTCATTCAGCTGAATGGGAAATGATACTGACAGAATCTCCAAGACCTCCCGACCACCAGACTCACAAATCATGGAAGCTGTGCAGGGAGGTAGCCGAAGTAAAGACGTTCAACAGTCCAATAACCTGGAGAAGGAATCCACAGGTCAGAGGGGACCTTTCCCCAACTCCACTTCTGGTCAGCAGCCACAGTTAGACCCAGGGTCTGCCCCCAGCCCAGCTCACCTCAAACCACCATTCCCCTCCTTCCTTCCACTGGACCTTGGCACTAAGGCAGATTCATGAGGTTCCATTCCTACTGCCCCATCCTCACGGCTGGTCAAGGGCCACACCAGGTAGCAGAAAAGAATGCTGCAGTAAGAGTCCACTTTCCTCTTTCCATTGCTACATATGGAAGGAACGTGGTCTGAGAGGCAGCAGCTTTTGGTTTTGGTTCTGGCTCTGCCAGACCTCAAGGGGGAACTCAAGGTAATGGGTTCATCTCTTGGGGCTTCAGCTACTTTTTTTTCTAAAATGAGGGACTGGATAAGTGACCTGTGAAGTGCCACACCGAGGCCCTCTGCCCTCTGTTTCAGGCACTTCAGCAGCTGCTTCCTGAGCCTCTCCCTTCCAATCCTTCCTATATACATACATTCTCATGCTGCATGTGCTTCAGTAGCATCAGCTCCCGATAGGCCCTCTTGGCAAAGATCTCTGACTGGAAAGGTCTGCTCAGTTTCTTGATGGCCACCTTCTCTTCTGTCTTCTTATCAATGGCTGAGCTATAGGAACCAGAGGAGACAGTGCTGGTTGGAAGGTAGCCCTTCAGGTAGTCCTTGCTATTTGTAACAGACTCTATATACACATTCCTTCAATTTCTGATTTCTTTACACACACACACACACACACACACACACACACACACACACACACACACACACACACACGATCACCCATACATGTACACACACACACCCCTTCAATTTCTGATGACTTTTCCAATCTGGCTCCTCCTAATCCTGTGGCAGGGGGAGTGGCAAAACAAATTGGGGGAACCAGCCTCCACCTGCCTGCCTGCTTGTGTTTCCCCCTTGCAAGGTAAATCTGGAAAGACCAGCATGGGAAGAGAGTATTACTACATTAAAAACATGGGCCAAGACAGGCAGGGACTAGGGGGAAAAAAAAACCATCCACCCAGCAGCCAATGAGAGTCAGAAACAAAGATACTTCAATGTACTGAGGGTTAGCTTCCCTCCAGACAGGCAAAAAACCACAAAGCAGGTACCTGTGCAGATGTCTCAGTGAGGTAAAGCTCCATTTCTCTGTCTGTAAAATAGCTCCCCACTGACCTCAAAGGGCTGTTGTAAGGTTCAAATAAGATAATTGTTTTGGAAAGAGCTCCGTAAGCAAAAATCAGTCTAAGTGATCATCAGCAGCAGAATGCAGTGGGCCAACATACTATGTGTCATCAGAAAACCTGGGTTTGATTCCCAGCTCTGCTGTGCTGTACATACAGTACTAAGAGCACTGGCTCAGAATCAGAGGACCTGTGTTCAAATCCTACCTCTGACACATACTATCCAGGTGACTCAGTCCAAGTAATTGAACATAGCTGGGCCTCCAGCTTCCTTATCTAAAGATAAAGGGGTTAAACTAGGCAACATCCCCAGGCTCCTTTCCAGCTCTGGATCTGTGCTACAATCCTAGCCCTCCTACTTTGTACCCAGTGACCTTGGAGAAATGACTTCACCTTTCCTTTGTGAAATGAGAAGGTTGCACTAGGTGATTTCGAAGGATTCTTGGAGCTGACATGTGAGCTGTTGCTCACCCTGAGACAACCAGCCCGGCCTCCAGCACTCTCCACGAACGTGTCAGCCCCAGTTTAGCTCTCTGCTCATGTCCAGAACAACCATGCACACATTCAGTACCTTCCCAGACAGACCAATATAAAATACTTGGTCCCATTCACAGATCGGGGAAAAAATCTTTTGCCACACTATACATTATGGGTTTTGATCTGGAAATAGTTATAACCATAAATTTTCTATTCTTTCCTACTCTGCTCTTTAACCCTATTGTTCCTTTCCCACCCAACTCTCCAGATAGGGAGGCCAGGGACCTTGATCAGGCTTAGCAGGTTTCAGTGGCCCCATTGAGTAGAGAGAAGATGGGAAAGCTTTAGGTCAAGGCTAGGCAAGGAGCTCTTCTGTTTGGGGTGCTCACCTGCCTGAGGGCACCCTGTCAGCGACTGTGGAGGAGCCAATGGGGCCTCCCTACTCCAAACCCTGCCCTCAAGGGGCATAGGGAGAGTGATTCCAACACCCACCACAAACAGTAAAGTTCCAGATCCTCTGGGGAGATCGGGGAACATCTGCCCGAGTCTCTACCGCCCATACTAGCTCAGCTTAATCAGCGGAGCCCTCACCCCTCAGTCCGGGCCAACCTCTATCTAAATCCACCGGGGATGGGAACGGGGTCTCACCACACTGCGCCGTAGGCCCCACTGCCCACGTGGGTCAGATTCACGTAGTTCTTGGGCAGCTCCCAGGCAGTCTTGTTCACTTCTTGCTTGTAAAAGCCCCTTTTTCGGATGAAGCTCATCACGGGGCTCGGTGTCGGGGCCCCCAGACAGTCAGTGCACCCGCGGACAGCGCGCAATGAATGGCGTGGATGGCGCGCTTCGCCCAGTGCGCCCTAGGCCCCAGGGGCGCGGCTTTAGGAGGACACCTAGCAGCTCTGTTTCCCTGCCCGCCCCCGTACTCACGCGGCCAAGTGTCAAGTTTCAACTGCTTACCTTCCTGGCTCGCCCAGGTGCGGAAGGTAGTGGCTGTGACTGGGCCCCGCCCGAAGCCTGGGGCATCGCCGGGCGCCGCCTCCTTCTTTTCTTCCTCGTCTTCCCTCGCCCAGCTGAGTTTGCCCCTTCCAGCTCTGGGAGGTGAGACCCAGCTACTGCCACTGGTGGGTGGGAGTGGGGAGACGTGTGAGGGTCCCCTTCTCCTTTGTTCCTTTCTCCTTCCTTAGAGAACATCTAAGAAAAACTCACTTTACAGATGGTGAAATTAATCTTAAAAAGGAGAGGAACTTCCCAAGGTCACACAAGCATCAGTTACTGTCCCCTTCCCTGGTGCGCTTATCTTCCGGGGGCACCATCTCAAAGATTAGCTGTTAACTTTGGATGACTTGGAGACTTTGTGTGGCTGGTTACACCGGGAAGGGAAGCAACAAAACCTTTAGATAACAGAGACAGGCCTGGGACCCCAGGGAGGATAGGCTCAGAAGAGGGCAAGTGAGGTGTGCTTCTGCAGGAGGAAAGGTCGGAGTGAACTGAGAGTATGGAAACCATGCCATAAGGGGATGATAGAGGAAGAAAATGGAGTTTAGTCTAAAAAAAGAAAAGACAGAGTGGGAGGAGGTGGGGGGGAGGGGAGAAGAGAGGAGGGATGTGATCCCTGTTTCCAAATATTTCAAAAGACTGTCACTGGGCAGAGGGAGCAGTCATTCCGTAGGGCTGAATGAGTAGAGTCACAGAGAAGGAGATGATTCAGTGGAAGGAAAATCTTCCCGACAATTAGAGCTGCCCAGTGCAGTGGAATGGGGTGCCTGAAATTCAGCCCAGCTGAGGGAGCTGCTCTTTAGGGATGGTTTTTCCAAAGGATTCCAGAGTTGGGGGGGAGGGAGGTTGAGGTAGATTGCAGGTCATTGGATCATGGATTTAGACCTCGAAGGGACTTTACAAGCCATGAGGTTCGAATGGCTTTCATTTTACAGATGAGAAAACTGAGTTCCAGAGAAGTTATGACTTCTGGGGTCACACACCTAGGAAGTGCCTAAGAAAAGACTGAAACCAGTTTGACCTGAGGGCTGTTATTGCATGTTGCTGCTTCTTCTGTAGATGAAATCTAAGGTTCCCTCCAACTCTTAGATTCTGGGAGTCTCTGATCAGGTCTCCCAGGGCTGCTCCCCCCCACCAATATGGCTGCTTTTTTATTTCCCTAAAGGACAGAGACAACTTAGACCTTAGGATACTTTAGCATCCAGAAACATGGGGTGAGGGGGAGGGAGAGAGGGAAAGGTGGAGCGGGGAAAGATCACCTTTAAAAAAAAGAATAATCACATTCCTACTTTAGACCCAGCATTCTGATAATTAGACTTTTGTGTCTTTTGTCTCATTTGATCCCCATAATACCACTGTCAAATAGTGAATATAAATATTTTTATATCCATTTTACAGATAAGGAAACTGAGGCTCAGATACATTAGGTGATTTGTCCAGGGACACACAGTTTGGGGCTCAAAACCTAGTCTCCAAATCCAGTTGGATTTCCTCTATACCACATTGCCTACAATTAGATGAGTAGAAACCTCTGACAGCCTTATATAGTTTAAAGAGCCTTGGATGAACTCTGATGAATGGTAATGAACAATCTCAGTCCCAGAGACACATATTGACCGTGTGACCCTGGTCAAGTCATTTGATTTCTCAGTGCCCCCAGATAACTTTTTAAGACTTTAAGTGACTGAATAGTTGGAAATCTGCACTGAGAGAGTTTACTTACTGAGAAACTTCCCTGATAAAATTACAAGCCTGGCTGGACCAAAGGGATTTAAAAGTCAGGAGCCCTGAAGTGGGGTTCCAGCTGTTTGATGGTGAACAGCTTATTTTTACCTTTAGGCCTCTGTCTCCTCATCTATATAACAATGGAATTCAACCAGAAGGTTCTAGAGCAGGGGTTTTTAAATTGGGGCCCATGGACAGATTCAAGGGGGCTCAAGAACTTGGATGGGGAAAAAATTACAGATTGATTTCAATATAATTGGTTTCCTTCATAATCCTATGTTATTTTATTTTGTATGTTTGAGATCGTTGTTCTGATAAAAAGTCCATTGGCTTTACCAGACTGCCAAAGGGGTCTGTGACATTAAAAAAAATTTAAGAATCTCTGGTCTAGGTGGTGCAGAAGAGAGAGCTCCAGCCCAGGAGTCAGGAGCATCTGAGTTCAAATATGGCCTCAGATAATTACTAGATGTGTGACCAAGGGTAATTCACTTAACACTAATTGACTCCAACAACAAAAACAACAGGGGCAGCTAGGTGTCACAGTGAATAGAGCACCGACCTTGGAATCAGGAGAACCTGAGTTCAAATCCGGCCTCAGACACTTAACACAAAAACTAGCCATGTGACCTTGGGCAAGTCACTTAACCCCAACTGCCCTCAAAAAAAAAAAGGCAAAAAAATAAAACCAACAACAACAACAAACTGGCTGGGGGCAGGGGGAAGGGAGGGAGAAAAAGAAAGTAAAAGCACACGGCAGAGAGCAAAAATAACCTGGAAGGAAGCAAGGAAAAGCTGGGCAGTTTTAAAAACAATGTGTAGTATTTATTACATAGATTTTCTTAAAATGGACATTTATTGTGTTATATTGAACCCTCTATTGTGTTCTGCTGTGTACATAGAAATGATTCTCTTTTTTCATTTTGTATTTAAGTTTAAAATGAATAAAAAATTTTTATCACAAAAAAACCTCCTGAACACTAGAGACTAATTGATCATTCAAGAGGAAAAAAGAACCAGAGAATAAAATGGACTTAATCCTTCTAGATGGCAATTTATTGCCGGCTTATTGGGAAATCCTTTTCTGAAACTCAGTTTTCTTCTTGGCATTTGCCTGGGTTCCTAGCACGGTCCTCTGCACATAATAGGTTCTCACCTGATATCTGTTGCTTCTTGTTCAGGGTCACTCAGGAAGTCAGGGCAGAACTGGGACCAGCTCCCAGGAATCTTGATCCCCAGCCTGTTTTAGTCTTGAGTGGTTCCTTCTTAAGGAACAGCATCAGGAAGTGACTAAGGGTCCCTACTCTCTTGGGACCCTGTTCTGAGCAAAACCTGCATTTCCCAAACATCTTGTCTTTTACAAATAATCTGCCCCATACTGGTTTTTTCCCATTGGACCCTACAGGATCTGGTCTGAGAACAAGAGTGAAAATTTACCCATTATCATCTTTTCTGGTCTAGTCGTTATAGTAGATATCTTTTTCATTTATGTATCAATGTGAATTCTTATTTACTGTTTGTTCTCTCCATCAGGGGGTAGCCTTCCTGAGAGTATATATGTAGGAGACTCATGGAGAGTAAAAACCATGCTTGGAGGTCAGAGGAGCTGGCTTTGAGTCTTTGTTATGCTACTACCCAGGTGACCTTGGGTAAATAAATCATTTGCCATCTCTGGGACTCAGGAAAAAATAAAGAAATTGTAACGATTGGGTCATCACAGATGTAGACTGCCTAATCTCTGCTGACACAGAGGATTAAGAGCCAGCCACAAAATCATCTGGGTTGGAGTCTGACACCTGGATTGTCATGACTGTGTGACCCTGGTCAGGTCACAACTTTTTGAGACCTTGTCAATTTTCTCCCTCTCCCTTTTTGTCTTCTATTATGAACAGCTGGTTTTTAATGAAATTATTTTTTATGCTGAACTTAACAAAACTGAACAAATTCCCAAACCTGGAAATTTCAACGTTCAAAAAAAAAGAGGATCCTATGTGAAATTGAGGAGCTTGTTTTTCTATTTAAGTATTCAAGCTCTGCTTGTGGCTTTCAAAGGTGTCCTGCTTGTATGTACTTCTTTCTGGCCTTCCTTCTCTTCTTGTCTCTGCATTTTTTTTTTTTTTGCAGGGGGGGAAGGCAGGGCAATTGGGGTTAAGTGACTTGCCTAAGGTCACACAGCTATTAAGTGTCTGAGGTCAGATTTGAACTCAGGAAGATGAGTCTTCTAGACTCTAGGCCCAGCATTCTATCCCCTGCATAGCTGGTCTCTGAGGTCCCTTCCAGTTCTAAAACCTGTGATCTTCCTGGAAGTGATAGGACTCCTTCCCACTGTGGCCTCTCACTCTCTACCTCATTCCATAGTTAGCCAGAGCCGGTATTGTGACTGACCTCTGAATGCCAGCCACCCATCCTTCACTGATGCACTCTGGTTACACTTCCTTCCCCCCAAAGTCATGCCACCATCTCTGTTGATGTTTACTGTAATGGCTGAGTCACAGAACACACTTCTGCAGCTCCTTGCTCTCATCACTGAGCCAGTCAGTTCCACACAGCTGGGGCTGGATGAAAGCTAGGGCTTTGTCCAGTTTTGCTGACCATTAACATTTCATCATTTTCTTCTTCCCTACTCTAGTCCTTCCTCACTCCTGAGTCATTAATCATTAGAAAGAAATCACATTTACCAAAGGAAGGAGCAGCAGCCTCTCAGCTTCCTTTAAACCTCCTGGTGCCTTTCTTTTTTTTTTCTTTTTGGAGGGGGGAAGGTAGGGCAATTGGGGTTAAGTGACTTGCCCAAGGTCACATGGCTAGTTTTTGTGTTAAGTGTCTGAGGCCGGATTTGAACTTGGGTCCTCCTGACTCCAGGTCTGGTGCTCTATTCACTGAGCCACTTAGCCGCCCCCCTACTTGTGGTCTTTATATATATTATAATATTCCCTTACATTAATCTAAAGATGTATTCAACCATTCTCTTATTAATAGACGTGGATTTCTTTGAGTTTGTTTTTTTGTTTGTTTTGGAATTACACAAAAAAGCTTAGAATAGATAGTTTTTTGCATTTTTCTTTTTTTTTCCAAAGACTTTTTTTTATTTAAAAATTTTTTATTGTGTTCTTTCAACCAGCAAAAATCTATTTTCTTTCCCACTCACTCCTCCCTCATTGATAAAAAAAAAGCGGGGGTGGGGTAGGGGGTGGAACACCTTTTAAAACAAACAAATTCCCACATTGGCCATGTCCAAAAATTCTATGTTTCATTTAGTACCTGGAGTTCATCACCCTTCTGTCAGGAGGTGAATAGCGTGCTTTAGCATCAGTCCTCTGGAAACATGTTAGTCACTGTGTTGATCAGAAATCTTAAGTCTTTCAAAGTTGTTTATCTCTACAGTAGTTATTGTTTTTCGTAATAGTTTGAGTATATTCCCAGCAATCCTCGTCATTTCCTTATTTCTGTTAACGGGCATCCCCCAGTCCTATAGACTTTTAAATGTGGGGTGATCTTTGTCTCTTTCTTCTCCCTTACCCCATACATTCTATTGGTTTCCTATAGATCTGCTTTTGTAGTATTTATTGCCTCAGATTCCTCCTCTTCTCTGCAATAGCTCTGTCTCAGACCATCATAAAATAATCTTTTTTGCTTAGACTGTAATAAAAAGGCTTCTAACGAGCATCCCTTCCACTGGACTACTCTTCTTGAAAAGCATTCTTTGTGCTGCTGAGTCATCACCCTATCCCAACCCTCTGATCACTCTGGTCACAAAAAAAAGACTTTTATTGGCCTGTCATTGCCCACCAATAAAGGGTAAAATCTTGATCCTGGCGTTTAAGGTCTGCTGTCAACCTCTCTTTCTAGCTTCATCTCATACTAATCTTCTTTACATAGAGTCTATATCCCAGCCAAACTGGACTACTCTATACCCTCATTCTGTTTAATTCAATTCAACAGAACAAACACTTATTAAGTGCTTTCTATTTGTGATAGAATACTAGCTACTGTACTGAAAGAAATGATGAGCTGGTTGATTTTAGAAAAACATGGAGAGAAATGTCCTGCTTTGTGTGATAACTATTGGAACATGTGCAGCATAAGTGACCTTCCTCATAAATAAAATTATTTCACCCTCTGAGAGAAAGAGAGAGGAGAGGAAGAAAAAAAGAAAAACATGGAAAGGCCTGCATGAAATAATGAAGAGTAAAAAGAGCAGAACCAAGAGAATATTGCATACGGTAACAGCAGTATTGTTTAAAGAACAGCTGTGAACAGCTTAATTATCCTGAGTACAGCTACCCTTCCACGTGGGAACTTTCTCCATCTTGGTTTTGATATATTAAGGGTTGACATAAGAAAGTAAATGGGAATATGGGGGGTTTGTGGAAGCTGCAAATGACATATGAAGGCCACAGACAATAGAGCCTATGACCAAACACTTAACCCAAATCTTACAAAAAGCTACTGCAAACACTCCATAAAAGAAAAAGAAAGAAATCCAGACATCTCTAGCATGAAGAGAATGCAAAAAAATTTTACATGGATTTTCCAGATTATTGGAGCGCCTCGCCCCTAACCCTTGTGATACAGAAGGAATAACCATATTATGAATATTCAAATCAACTACAAAGAACTTATGAAGGAAGATGCTATCCATCTCCAGAGAAAGAACTGATAAATAGAAGTATTCATGGTGTAGTTTTACATATATATGTATATATGTACATATATACATATATACACAGACACATGTACATACACTTATTTATATGTATGTATATATATTTGTGTGTGCATGTGAAAAGGTGGCCTTCTCTAGTGTGGGGTGGGGAGGAAGGAAGACAGCTTAGACTTAAAATGTAACAAAAAAACAAATTCAATAAAATTTTTTTAAGTGCCTACTATGTGTGTGGTACTGTATTAAGTGCCAGGGACATAAGGATAAAAAAAGCCTCTGTCCTCAAGCAGGTTGCATTCTGCTGGGGGATATAAAATGTACAGATGAGGGGCTGCTAGGTGGCACAGTGAATAGAGCACCAGCCCTGGAGTCAGGAGGACCTGAGTTCAAATCCAGCCTCAGACACTTAACACAAAACTAGCTGTGTGACCTTGGGCAAGTCACTTAACCCCAGTTGCCCTACCTTACCCTCTAAAAAAAAAAAGCAAATAAAATAAAATGTACAGACGAGTAAATTCTATAGAATGAAAGGAGAGATCAATTTTGAGGTGGGAGGTAGCTCAAATAACTGAGGAGATCAAGGAATGCTTCATGCAGGTAACACCTGTGCTAAGAAGAGAGAAAAGAAAAGAGAAAATACTTCTAGGAAGCAAAGAGTGAACTCTAAGCATAGGGTATGACTCATATAAATGCACAGAGTCAAGAGGTAGGAGATTGATTTTGGGGAACAGCTATCATCTGGTTTCATCAAAACATACTTTGCATGAAGGGGAGAGGTCCATGACACAGTTAGAGACCCAAGAAATTGGCTAAAGAGAGACTAAGGTTGGATATGCAGGTATAGGGATCATCTGATTAGAGATGATCATTGAACTCACGGAACCTGTCGAGATCACCAGGAGAGAGAAGAGAATAGGATCCAGGTCAGAGATATGGGGAACACAACAACTTAGGTCATGGGAGATGAGAGACGGCCCTGCAAAGGTGCAGTCAGAAAGGTAAGAGGACAGCCAAGAGAGATCAGTGACATAAGGTTGTCACCTTCTCTGAGGCTTTTCGGCTTTTTTTTCCCCAATGAGAAAATTTTAAAACAGTCTTTTATTTTTTTCCAATTACATTACATGTAAAGACAATTTTTAATATTCATTAAAATTTTTTTTTGAGTTCCAATTTTTCTCCTTCTTTCCCCTCTCCCTTCTCCCCTCCCTAAAATGGTAAGGAATTTGATTTAGGTTATATATGTATAATCATGTAAAACATGTTTCTATATTAGTCATGTTGGACACTTTTAGTCTTAAAGAGTTGTCTAGAACTCTAAGAGCTTAAATGATTTTCCCAAGGTTACCCAGAAAGTGTCTGTCAGAATCTGAACTCAGGTCTTCTTGGCTTTGATGTTAGCTCTTTATCCATTCTACTACCCTGCCTCTCTGGGTCTACACTGAGGATGAAAGGCAAACTCCTTGGTTTGGCACCTGGAGTCCTTCACAACCTGTCTTTCCAGCCTTATTTTACATTATTCCCCCATTAACACACACCACAGTCTAGACAAGGCAAACAAGGTCAAGTGACTTGTCCAGGGTCACACAGCTAGTGTCTGAGGCCAGACTAGAACTCAGGAAGATGAGTCTTCCTCACTCCAGGCAGATACCACCTCTTCCATATGAAGTCTTTTTTTTTTTTTTTTTGCTTTTTGGAGGGCAATTGGGGTTAAGTAACTTGCCCAAGGTCACAAGGCTAGTTTTTTTTGTTTGTGTGTGCGTTAAGTGTCTGAGGCTGGATCTGAACTCAGGTCCTTCTGACTCCAGGGCCGACACTCTACTCACTGAGCCACCTAGCCGCCCCCATATGAAGTCTTTTATGACACATAAGTATGATTTTCTTTTCTCCTGACAGTTTCTAAGAATGTGTTGTCTGAACTTCTTTATACTTATCTTATTCTCCCTTGTTGTCATAGTTATCTTTGTATTTTCCCACCCATATTAGATTGCAAACTCCTTGAAAGCAGAGTCTGTGTTATATCTATCTAGTGTATCCCAGCATCTAGTGCTGAGTGCCAGAGTTCAAATTTTGCCTCTATCTCTTGCTACCTGTGTGAAGTTAGGAAAGCACATACAGGTAGGGCAAGGGGAAGTGGTGTGGATTCCTGGAAAGGAACATGGTATTTGGAATCAGAGGAATCAATTCATATTCTCCCTTTGCTGAACTGAAATTAAATTTCTACCTGAAGACTTTGGGCAAATCAGCTAACACATTTGGGTCTCAGTTTCCTTATCTGTAAAATGAAGGGCTCAGATTAGGTGGTCTCTAAGGTTTATTTCAACTCTAGATCGATGACCCTACACACTAGATAGACACTTAATAGTTAGTTGTTGAATTAAATAATCATTAAACTAGCAAACATGTTTCTAAGTTCAGAAGAACAAATAAAATGAGAAAATTGATCTGAGGCCCCTTTCATATTTAAAATTCCATGGTTTCTATAATACCTCTCCATAAATAGCAGCTGTCAGTCAGTCAACAAACATTTATTAAGGCACTTTGTTAAGCACTGGGGTTACAAAAAAAGACAAGAGATGGTTCCCACCCTCAAAGAGCATCCAATCTAATGGGGGAGACAAGTAAATAAATATGTGCAAACAAGCTATATACAGGATAAATAGGAAATATAAGCAGAAGGAAGACATTTGAATTAAGAAGGATTCCTGTAGGAGGTGAGATTTTAGTTGAGGACACTAGGGAAGCCAGTAAGCACGGATGAGGAGGGAGAGTATTCCAGGCATGGGTAACAGCCAAAGAACATGCTGTGAGGTGAGAGATGTTTGTGGTACAGCAAGGTCAGTGCCACTGGATCACAGAGTATGTGTTGAGGAGAAAGGTATAAGACAACTGGAATAGTAGGAGGGGAGTAGGTTATGAAGGGCTTTGAATGTCAAGCAATGATTTTGTGATTGATCCTAGAAGTACAGGGGTCTTTGGAGTTTATTGAATAGGGATTTGACATGGATAGATCTTCACTTTAGGAAAATCACTTTAGTGGCCAAATGGAGGATGAATCGAGTAGGGAGAGACTTGAGACAGGCAGACCCACCTGCAGATTATTACAGTAGTCCAAGTGTGAGATGATGCAGGCCCATACCAGCGTGCTGGCATGGTCAGAGCATTTTGGCACGTGACCTGGATGGAGATCCAGCAAAGGAGACCAAGAAGGCGCAGTCTGATAGATAGTAGGAGAACCAGAGAATAGTATCCCCAAAACCTAAAGAGAAGAGAGAATCATAGAGAAGAGGGTGGTCAACAGTGTCAAAGGCTTCAGAAAGGTCAAAGAGAATGAGGATTAAGGAAAGATAATTTGTGTTGGTCAACTAAGAGGTCATTGGTAACTTTGGAGAGAATGATTTCAGTGGAATGAGGAGGTTGGAAGCTGGATTGAAGGAGCTTATGGACAAAGCAAGAGGAGAAAAAGTGGAAATGCTTATTATAGACAGTCTTTTCAAGGAGTTTGGCCACAAAGGGTAGAAGAGATACAGGACAATAGTTAGCAGGGATGGAAGGATCAAGCTGAATTGTTTTTGAGGATGGGGGAGACATGGGACTATTTGTAGGCAGGAGGGAAAGAGATGGTAAATAGGGAGAAACATAAGATAAGTGAAAGAGGATAGGTGACAGAGGGGTCAGGGAGGGAGAAGGGATGGGATGGTATCACCTGTGCAGGTAGAAGGGTTCTCCTTGGTAAGGAGTAAGGTCACCTCTTCATATGAGACAGAAGTGAAGGGAGAGATGGTGGCAGAAAGCATGAGATGAGGAAGAGGGAAAAGAGAGAGATCATATGGAGAGAAGGGAAGGGGGTGGCCTCAGTTTTTTTCTGTAAAATGAGGCAAGGTTTCCAACTGAGAGGGTGGGAGGAGAGGGAGCCAGGGAGGAGAAGTGAGAAGGGATGAAAACGTTTACAAGAGCTGCTATGGAGAGTGGGGTAGTGAGTTCATACAGGAGATGTAGTAGGATTGCCTAGCAGCAGTGAGAACCCTGTTGTGGTTTTATAGGACAAATTCATAGTGGACCTAGTCAGAACAGTTGTATAATTTTTCTCTACCTTCTTTTAGCAGTATATGTGTAAAGATGCAGGTGGTAGGTGGTGAGAGTGATCCAAGGTTGATGTTTGGTGGGTCATAATCATAATAATATAATATAATATAATATAATAATAAAATAATATAATAATGGGCCAAAGACTCAAGAGGAGGACTTCAAGTGTAGGGTTGAAGTGATTCCCCAAAGGGTTAAGATAGGGAAAAGAGGAGGAAGTGTACAGGGGTGATGGCCTGGGAGAGAATGTAGAAGGTAATGAATTGGAGGTCACAGTGTGGATGAAGAATAGGGTTTGGTAAAGGAAGGAAGGAGAGGTGGAAAGCCAAGAAATTATGATCACATAAAGGGGTTTCTGACTCCTTCAGCATGGAGGTGGCGCATTTGTGGGTGATAGCAAGAAAAAGGGAACGTGCAGTACAAAAATATGGATAGCAGCTCTTTTTGTGAAGAATTGGAAATCAAGGGAATGCCCATCAGTTGAGGAATGGCTAAACAAGTTGTGGGGTATGAATGTAAGAAATGAGGGGCAGATGGACTTCATCATAACCTGGAGATACTTACACAAACTGATGCTGAGTGAGGAGCAGACCCAGGAGAGCTCTGTGCACAGTTACAGACACATCGTATCTGTGATGACTGACTTTGATAGACTGGGTTCATCTCAGCAATGCAAGGTTCTAAGACAATTCCAGAGGACTCATGATGGAAAAAGTTATACATGTCCAGAGAAAGATTTATGGAGTCTGAATGCAGATCGAAGCAAACTACTTTCTCTCTTTTTTGCTTTGTTTTGTTCCTTCTTCTCATAGTTCATTCCATTGGTTATAATCCTTCTTTAATGTTTAATGACTTTGTTGACTAATGTTTAATGTATTTGAAGATCCTATATTGGATTGCATGCCCCCAGGATGTGGGGGGGAGAAGTAGGTTGAGGAACTGAATGATTAAGGTGTTTGAGGAAGAGTCAATTGTTGGGAACCAAAGAGGCCTGAGCCAGGACTTCAGATAATTACCCTGATATCAGTGGACCTGAATGTCAAAGACCTCTTCGAGATGCGACTTTTCACTAAGTCAACTCCAGAGTTCTTTTGATATGGGTTACACTTATAAGGATGGTATTTGAGTTCTGAGGCTAACAGGCTCTGCCCCAAGACATATCTGACTCTGTACTCAGGTATCTTTGGGTGGCCAGATCTAAACGTGATGACTTTTGAGGATTGTGCTTCAGCCTTGAAGTCTGCTCTCAATTGTATCCCTTTATGACTGCGGCTGCATTAGCAGGTACCTGAGGCCTAGGTCAAAGGGCTTACCCTAAGACTTTAGACTCCTAGATAACAAATCCTTATCAAATTATCTATTCCATGCTAC